>WHYT01017386.1:324100-358747 GCA_009806455.1 Tetrax tetrax | reverse complement strand
AGGTTTCTGGCAGTTTAATCATGTTTAAAGTATTTTGAGGCAGTAGATGCTGAGCAATTTTAGCTTTCTAAAACCATTATTGCAATTTCTCAGCCTTTGTACTCTATCGTTTATAGGCAATTTTACCAAGAAAAGTCTTCCTTTGCCTAACTCACATGTAAATAGGAAAACACTCCTCCAGTTTCAGGTCATTTGCTCAACTGTTTTCCCAATTCTTTTCCTCTCTGAATCAGGCTGCTATAGGCTTTACCACAGCTTCGTGCCCCAGTCATCCAGCTTCCAGTACTTCCTCTGAGGAAGACAGGCTCCCACCCTGCTGTAAGCATTGCAGTAGACTGTCAGCTAAAATGCCATGCAGCCGTGATCCTGTTATTTTCCCCTCTTATCAGTCTTCTGAAATGTTTCTGCTTAATAATGACTTCATGCATAACAACCCCACTGTTAACAGTTTGTAGCCCAGAAGTTAGACATCCCTTATAGATTTATTTAAATCTCAGACACAAGCATTCAAAAAGACCAAGCCTCTGACACAAAACTAAAGAATTATTAAGCCTCTCTGTTTCTAAATCAGTGAATCTCCTTTGCTTGTCTGAAATTTTAGATACAGATAACTTTCGAAGTTAAAACACTTTGCAAAAAAGTACACATTGACAACTGAATGACGAAAAGCCCTTTTTTTTTTTAAAAAAAAAAAAAAAAAAAAAAAAAAAAGACCACAGTTCACTTGCTTTTTTTGATCTGTTCTTCATGACAGAGTTTTGGCCAGCTGCCATTTGCTTTCTTCTCCTGTCCTGCAGGTGACAGCAGACTTGTAGACGAACTGGTTAGGCAGACTGAGATGCTTCTCCAGTTGCTCTCATTTTTCTTTGCCACCTCAGGTGGAGCAGGAGACAAAGAATAACTTTTAGTGACAATGTTGTCACTGCTGGCTGCTCTCGCTGCTCCACTTTTGCACAAGTCCCATGTGCTACTAGCCCATCTTTGGAAGACTCATTCAGCCATGCCACTCAGCTTGCAATATTTCACAGAAGCTAAGGTATTACACTTGAAATCTGTGATGTTCTTCCATATTAAAATAATAATTTAAAAATTAAATAGAGAGGAGTGAGAACAGTTAAGTAAGAAGGGGAAAGGAAGTAATAGAAAACAGCTGTAACTTCCAGGAGACCCAATTTCTTTCTGTACTTTCTGACAATAAATGTCATTATTGTATTCTCTGGAACATGATTTAACAGGAAAAAATATTTCAGAAAGCACATTATCATTTTCTGTAGCTCTGAGAAACTATACCTTTTAATGTCAATCAGAAATAAAGGTTATTTGGAAGAAAAATGTGTAATGCAATCTACTTCCACATTGCTTTCTGACTTTAAGATCTTCCTTTCTCCTCTGGCTCATCTATGCCTGTACAAGAACTACACTTTGGACCAGACCATCTGCGTTCTGGAAAACAGGAACAAACATCTTTCAGGAGTCGCCTTCAGTGATGTATGAGTGCCAATATGTCTCCCAATAACCTTCTGTAGTAATCTAGCACCAGATTTGCTGTCAGATGTCCTTCTAGGTGCATTTGCTCAGGTTGTGGTGCAACATGGCTAATGTAAACAAGAAAAATTTCCATCAAGCACTGTGCATCCTTTGAATCTTGGAATAGATCTCTCAGTATTTTCTGAGGTTCGTTAGTATCAGTGCCTTTGCCTCCATGATCGTATGAAGTTTTCTGAGACAACATTTATAAGGAGAAAGACTATTTTTCATTAACTCAAAAAATTGATAAAGCTGTCCTCAGCAATTGTTCTACTATTCCATATTACACTAGTTCTGTTCAGCTACTGGTTTGTTGCCACGTCATCTCTGCTTGAGTATCACATTGCTTTTCTCTGTTGCACAGTCCTTCCACTCTACACTCAGTGTTTGGAGCAGGGATGGTCCTCTTACAGTATTATCAGCCATGGTTGCAATGGAGATGTATTGATAATACAGCTATACACACTTAGTGTTATCTTCACCAATGCTACTTGGAGTTTTAGTTATCTAAATACAATTGATTTCTTGGACACATTTACACAACATTCATTGATCTTCCAATCAGCTATCCAGGACTTAAAAATAAAACTAACAAATGCTGTTCCTTGCACGACTGCATCTTCTAGCCTATGGCCAGAGGAACAGAAGGAAGGCCTTTAAAGACAGTTCTCAGTGGTGTGATGAGGTAAATTATTCACTGTGAGATAATGTTTGTCATTGATTACAAAACTTACTCAGAGTGCAAGTACTTTCACAAAATGGGGAAGTACTTCATTATTCACACCTGCTCACTATCTCCTGTGAGTAGAGGTATTTAAACAGCAGAATTTTTCTTCCATAAACATAAGAACTTGAAAATTGGATGTTCACCTTTACTAATCACCCACAACCCCTCATTACCTGGAGGAGAGATAGGACATAGCAGCCCATCTCAAGTTGGGCTCCAGAGCAGGCTAGATGAGTTAACATCTAGAAATAATTGTCCCTCTCCTGCAACTACATACAGAACACAGGGTAACTGGACTCTGACTACAGATGCCCTAATAACATGTCTAAATTAGACAAAATAAAGCTGGACTACAATCTCTTGGTTCATTATTGTGTGTCCAGAAATGTTATGACTGTGCAGAAAGAGAACAAGAAGCATATACCTGCCCACAGGTACATGCAGTCAAGGCGCAGAATCACTTTCAAGAATCATCTTTACAAATAAAACAAACTTAGTTGTGTTACCCACATGAAACTGCAAAGAAATAGCTTTCGTTCAGATTTGCAGAATTATTTTAATTGCTAGTAAACATCTGATAATTATTCAGCCAAATGAGGGACTATATATATATGTAGAAGTGTAGCTTATGAATGAAAAATAAAAAAGCAACTGCCCATTTAGGGAAACTTTAAACAGGAATTGTATTTTACATCTGTAAATTGCATCTATACTTTTCAAAAAAAAGTCTGCACTGTTCTGTAGTTGGGGCATGATATCATGCTCCATAGTCCCTTTTCTGATGCCCCACTAAAGATATTTTCTAAAATAACTACCTAACTAGTCATTACATTAAAAAAAAAATCTACTTAATGTGCAGCCATTAATCAACTAAAAGCCCATATAATCATACTATTTGTTTTGTTGAAGGGGTTGGGGTTGTTTCTTGGTTTGTTTGTTTTGTTCTTTTTTCTCTTTATATGACCTCCACAAGAGATGTGTGCTTAGTCACTAGTCAGGAATGAGGAGGGGAGGTTCATTCGGAGTCTAATAGCTAACGGACCCTCAGGCACCTTGTGTCTACACTGTTGCTCCAAATTGAGAGAATGTGTAAAGTAGTTAATCTGGAATAACTCTATTAAAATAATTATTCCTGTATAGCTATTTAATATTCTTATAAAAACAAGCTTCTAGCTTTTCAGAAGGTCTCCAGAAACCTCTATTCGTGTCCTTTCTCCACTCTGCCTCCTCTGTATGATGGAAGTTGTCTGCATGAATGGTCTCTGCCATGGCAACAAGACTGCAGCATCCCTCTCTATTCAAAAGACTGAAAAGGAAAACTTTTCAGAATTTGATCCATTTCTGAAGGAATTTTCAGGTCTTCTACTCTTACTGGTTTTCACCTTGAATAAGTCAATAAATAAGTATACTTGCACATATTATCCCTTTTTTGAAAGGACATTTCCAGTCAATGTGATAAATTTCATTGCCAGCTCTACCAACTCATTTTTGAGGTATTAAAATTAGTGACTACAATATTACTAACAACACTATAATAAGCAACACTTTTACTTAAATGTGATAATTTGATTTTCTCAACAGGGTTTGTTTTCAATGCTGGTATCTTACCTTTAGTTCTACTTCCAAGCACCATTTAATTAAATAACTATTCTAATAATCATTTACCTAGCTTTAGCAATTTAACAACAGACAGACGAAGACAAAAAGATACAGTAGGTATAGGCAAAATAATTTCTGAAAGGTCTGGTTTTTCAAGGCTTCCAACTAAGTCCTATCAGAACTGATTAAAGAAGTAATTTAAATACACAAAAATAGACACATTTTCTTTTCCTTCATGTCTTGTTGAGAGAAAAGAATTAAATGACCGCTATCTTTCCCTCTTTTTGGCAGTTAGAATGTTGCTAATGAAAAAAAAAAGGAACTTTCCGATTTATTACAGCAGAATTCTCAATTGTGGATCCATTGAACACCCTTTGAATAGATAATTCTCAAAACTGAGGACCTAAAACTAAGTTTAAGATAGGGTTCCAGAGACTGCAAGAATTAAGAGTATGTAAAATTCCATATCTGGTTTTGAGCCTTTTTTTTCTCTCAGCTGTTTGCAGTGACGAAGAGAATATGTAACCTACATTCAACTCTTATATGCGAATTTTATGTGAATAAATTATAATTATGCAGAAACTGTCTGCACAGTCCTGTGAGATTCAATGACTACCAGTTCATCCCAGGAAGATATTATCCCTTGGGAAAGTATCATGGTCAAGACTACTTAAATAGTAATCCCATTTTTAAAGGTAGGTGAAAAATATTCAAGCTCATGTAGGTTCTGTTTTAGATACATTTATTCAATTTGCAAGAATAAAAGGCAGTTAAAAGTTATGAGAAAAGATAAAAAAAACCAAATCTGAATTCATCCTATCTACTTATAGACTTATTTTCTGCATCTCTTCTAGAACTGCAGAAATACTTAAGCTAAAGTAATAGGCAAGCACATGGCTAAAATATGGGAGAACTTTGTGGGAAAATAGTAAAATTTCTTGCTTTGCAAAGCACTTAGCATTTACATTTCCATTGAAAAAAATATCTGGATTTAAACACATTCTCAGAATTAAGCACTTGCTTGAGTGCTTCCCTGAATTGAAGCTACATTGAGCAATATAAAAAACTAACTAAGAGGGAAACTCAGAGCAATTTGAAATCCATCTAGCATGCACTTCTGGAGACTTTGTGAAGCCTCAATTTAATACCTATATATTTCTGACACCACAAAATAAACCCGTGAAAGCTAGGAAAATGAAAAGCTAAGACACAGATCCAGCATCTAAATAATAGTTTACTTCATACCCCAGAAAGCCAAGTCTGACTTACCTGAGCTAGAAAACTCAGAATAGAATGAGGACAAAGGTGAATAGGAGATTTCACAAAAAGTGTTAGAAAGAGAAGTTATATACCAGTGACGTTAAAATCCACAAAATGGAGCATTTCTCTTTGTTTCATGGAACAAGTAATCTAATGAAGAAGCACCTGTGTGTGTGATTGTTGATGGCTGATTTTAGGATCTGTGTGATTTTATGTTAGTTTGTGTAATCCTGGTTATGTGGCACAATTCACCATTTAAATATTCTTTTGTCAGCTAGGACATCTGCTGTCATTTGAAATGGCTCCTGTCCAATCTGAAAAGCTCAAAGCAGATGGAAGCAGCATACATCTTCAGCCACTTTCTGATATCAGCTTAAATAAAAGATTTTTTTTCTCTCAAAGCAATATGCTGCCATGACGCTGCCTCACAGCAGGCCAGACATCATAGACAGCAGGCAAACAGAACACAATGGCTAAACCCGGGAAGCTCATGCTTATGTTTTAATATCAATATTTTGCTGGTCAGTTGCTGAAGGAGTCATAATTAAAGTTGTATAATCTCTTGCATTTCCATCCCCACTGGAGTTACTCACTTGATTTCTCATCTCACATAACAGAATTTCACAAATTGTCTTCCTCTGAAAGATTGGAGCACATGTTAAAAAGTACACCTGCTAACAGCAATGAAATTTGGAGGGGGTCTTTTTACTTGGAAAGAGTAAAAAAAAAATAGTTCTTCAAAAGCTGAGTTAAGCTTACAATCCAACGCTGAAGCTAGAATTTGCAAAGCCCCTATCTTTAAATGCTTCCTAAGAAAGCAACAGAGAGCATCTGTGTTTCTTTGAGGATATCATAAAGTTAGTTCAATGAATTATTATTCTGCATTGCACTAGGAGTTAGAAACATTCCAAAACAGATAACTTGCCAGTCTTATATATTCAAGTTACAAAAACCCCCACAAACATGTTATGTTACTTTCAAGATGATGGTAGACAAGACAGTGAGACAAAAAAAAAAAGTAAAAAGAATAGAGCCAGCAGGTTGTGAAAATGAGTATATTAACAAAAAACAGAAGTCATATGATATTTTTCTTCTTTCTAGGAGGATAAGAAGACATTTTGGAAGAGTCACCATTTTGGTAAGTTCAGTCTAGCATCTCTGGTTGTACCTCTGCTGCATTGTTGCCTGTCAGAAGAATCTTAACCTTACCACACTCTCCCGTGAGTTAGGAAAAATCCTACAGATTTGGGCAGAAGAGATCCTATTTTTAATGCAAATCCAAATATTTTAATCTAAAAATGCTAGCTATGCCACATTTTGGACTCTTTCATGACAAACCCCATGGAGCTGTGGAGTAGCAGCTCAAGGCAGAGGCTCAGAGCCTGACCTCTGCCACATCGGTGCACCTATGGCCATGTTCTCCATACAGCGATACAGCTCAAAATGCTCCACAAGCGGAAAAATAGTCATATCAAAAACAAAAATCCACACTCCAGCCATACCAGTTTCCCATTGCCCAACAGACACAGGGAAGTGTGAAGTGCACAGGTAAATGAGCTACAGCTGAGACTGACTGAGCCCCTTAGAGTCCATCTTGACATCAGTCCATCAGGGATTGAAGGTATAGACATTGAATTAGTTTCTGTCAACTCGGGGAGTTACCTGTGTATACAAAATTCAGCATTACAATTACTTCCAGTAACAAGGTTTTCTCCTGGCTGGGAAGAGCTCATTTTATTCTGGGAAAATACTGTTAAACATTATGCAAATCAGCAAGCATAAAGGAGCATATCACATCTTTATTTCAATAGATATAAACTCCAAGTTAAGAAAGGGAAAAAGCAACTAACTACAGTACAGTTATGGTAATAATAAAAGACCATTCCATACTGATAGCAATTTATGCTAGATTGCAAGGCACCTGCAAATTTCTTCCTGTAACTTCAACTGTACTGAAAATGTACAACATATCTTTAGAAGTCCATAAATATAAACAGTCCCACTCAAGAGAAATATAAGGAAGACTAATTACAATTAGTTTACAATTATTTTAAGCAACCTAAGAAATACCTTCCTCACCATCTACTTTCACCAAAATATATACAGAAATTTTTCTTGTCACAAAGCTAGTTAATCGTTTCTCCACATTGCCGGTATTCAAAAAGGCTTTAAGGACATATCACTTCCTACAAATAAATTAGCTCCATGTGCAAGTCAGAGAAATGATTAGCATGAAATAAAGACCATGCTGTTCTCTTGATTATAGGGAAATCTGAGTGAATTCATTCAAAAAGTCTCCTTGTGAGATACAGCAGGACAGCTCAGCAGCAAAAATATGTTGAATAGCAGTAGAACAACATTTTTTTGTGTTCCCCCTGAATATATACTTCCAAAATAGAACAAGTTTCTCTATCTCTTTTGCCATTAAGAATGTATTACAATACTTGTAAAATAATAATAATACATGTGCATGAAATGGAAAAAAATAAAACAGAGTTTAAAATAAATGACTGACTTGTTTTGTCCTTCCTTCTCTCTTGCATATTTTGACTGATCTAATTTACTAGTTGTAGTTTCTGAGCTTATACCTAAAACTAGAAATAAAGATGTGCTGAAAAAGGTCCACATGTCCAAGGTGAATTACACTGCACCAGTATGGATTTATTCCTCATCAGCCTTAGCATGGAGAGCTGAACTCTCTCCATGAGCACCTGTACCATATTTAGTCAGAAAACACCCCAGAAATAGATCTGGGATATCTGTGGTTTTCCAGGTATATTTTAGTCCATTCAAATGTTCTTGCTGTTTCTCCTTCTGTCAGAGAATTTGCAAGAGAAATAAACTCTGCAGTTTTATTTCTTGCTTTTTCTTTTTATGCTGATTCCCTGTTATGGACTTTCATTGTTGTAAGAAAGAAGTGACGGGTATTCATGCAAATACCATCTCTCCACCCCTCCTCTTGGACCGTGTAGCCCTCCATTCTCCTTCTCCCCTTGCTCCTACAGGCAAAGCCATTCAACCTGAAGAGGTGAAGTGGAGGTCAGTGAGGCAGAGAAAATCAAAAGGTTTTACAGACTCCATGGCTGAAAGAAGCTTTGCTCTACCAGGATTGCCTTCATGCTGCATACAGCAAAGACACTGTTTAGAAGGAGCTTGAGCCTCAAAGAAAGCCTTGAGTAAAGCAAAAAATTTTATGTAGCAGTCCGTGGGTTTTTGTGTGTTTTGGTGTCAGTGTCTATGTAACAGCGAGCATTTTGCACACCAGCAATGTTTTCCAACTGCACATCCCAGGTGATCCCTAGTGGTTGTGACATAAAAACGTATTAAAGTGTACATAATCATGATTTTTTTCCCTTACTGCCACTTCTCAGCTGTTTCTTGAGATAAAGCAGGCTGAGCAGATCCAAGCTCAACCTTAGCTCAGCATGCTGAGAACTACGATATTTCTTTTCTTCACAATCTGTTACTGCAATCCAAAGACAGAAATTATAAAGTAATATATAATTTTCCTAAAAAGTATATATTTTTAAAAACACTTGTAGATTGCTTCACAAAAGCAACAGCTTCCTCAGGTCTTTGGTGCTCTGCCTGAGGAAAACCATACTAACTACATGGCAGCAACAGTACCAGGATAGTAAAAATTATTCCACATGCCCAGTCCTCCTCCTTTAACCTCTGTTGGGGTTTCTGCAGCTGAGCCTGGTCCCCTGGTAACAGTCCTAGCACAGGTCAACTGTACCAAGGGAGATGGCAAGGATGAAAAAAGACAGGACAAATTTATTAGACACTCTCTAAATATTCCTCTTCTTTGTGAGCATTTGTAAAATACCATGGACATGTTTTGCAGTCACCACCGGGAGAAGGTAGAGAGGAGAGAGACTTGCACTTAGAAATGAGAACACAACAGAGGTTTTCAAGACTTTTTTGTAGAACAGGCGATAGAAAACAAGAATAGTCCCACTGAACTACTTAGAGAATAAAAATACTACTGTGCTTTAATATTTGCCCATTTCATTTTCTTCCCGGTAGGAGCTGAAGAATAGTGTGACAGGGTACAATAGAGGAAATTCTATTTCTTTTGTTATTACAACTGCTGCATCGTAATTGTATGGTAAGATAGAAAAGGAGATAGATACGGCAATGAAAAACACAGCTATAGCAAAACAACTTCAGCATCATTTTGACATAAAACAATAACAATCTCCTCTTATTTATGACATCAACAATAAATTATCCCTTGGTAGAATTGTTACAAAAACAAACAATATTTTTTACTTCAGCTTCAGTTACTTGCATAATACATCATTATTTGCTAAGATTGTCAAGTATTTCGTAGAGACTAACAGTGATTTACAAATGCATCCAGACTAAAACAAATTTAGCATATTGAGCTAAATAATTCAGTGTACTCCATTTCCAGGATACTTACATGAATTTATTTAAAAGAAACTCAAAAGCAACAGATGTAAAAATCCAAAAGGTAAATGAATCTAAGTGCTATAGACATTGGATATTATCAGAATGCTAAATTAACTTCAGATTGCATCCTCATATACAACTGTGATTATGTGAATATACACTGTGTTACATGCTGTGATTTGGAATCTTAATGCTTTCTGGCCTCTGGACAAGCAGCAGGATTTATGCAATTAGGTGAAAGCTGTAGTAGAGGAAGAGAGCAAATATGAACTTTGCAGGGCTTTTATTTTTAAATTATGCAAACCTTGGCTGTAAGGCATCCTAAATCCATTATTTTCGCCATATTGTAAATTACCAGTTGCTTGTTTCAGGGTTTCCTCTAGAATATATCAGGAGGTACGTTTGCATGATTGATAGACATGGCCCAGGTAGTTCAGGATATGTGCAGCTGCTTGCCAGCAGAGAACATATGAGAGGTTTAAGGATGAACTGAAGACAAAGAACTTTCTTTTCCTCCTCTCTCTGCAACATGTAGCTGGGTTTCCTTTTTTTTGGTGCAGTCAAAACCTCCTTTTTTTCAATCAGCTTTCACCCAGGCTGTCAGTAAAATCCTCTCCAGGTCTGACAAATGTTTGAAATTAGGACAGCCTGGTTCGCCTTTGCCAAAGAGTTTCTTGAGTCAGATTCTCCCCAAAGCACCCACTGACAAGGATATCCCTCGGTTGTCACCAAAGGACTCGGTCATTCAGTGGCTAAATGGGTGCCAGCCACTTCTGAAAGAACAAGTGACACCAGAACAAGTGAGCTAATGAAAGAATTGCTAGGCTATTTTCTTCTTAAAATATTTTAAATATAAATACAGATATTTAACATAGTAGTATAACAGACATTTTCATTCATTGTCTCTGTACAAAGTAAAAATTTACTTCAGCAGGGAGTTTCAGAGGAAAGTGACAAAGATCTGTGGGGAGAAGATGGAAGCACATTTAAATTTAGGTACAAACATCTAACTAATTTATAATGTCTGATCAGAACTTGCTAGTACTAGGAGAAAGAAAAACTTTGAATCCTACCATTTTAATAATTTAAATTAAAACATAGAGGTCTTTTAGGGAGCCTATAGAAATTAAAACCCTAACCCTGAATTCATGTTACTGCAACATACTTGCAGTAATGATTTTCAAGGAAATGGGATTGGACTTGTTGCTTTTAAGTGTTAGCTCTGCTTGCCAAAGCACAGGTGAAAAACAGAGGATAAATGAAAACATGTACTAAGTATCTCTAGAACACTATTTTATTTGAAAAAAAAAAAACTGGCAATTTTGAACTTTTTTAGTCTTCACTTCAAAAATAGGGAAATCTACACTTGCAAGCAGAGATGACAGACCAAATCCTTGCAAGTAAAACAAGAGGTGAACATTAACACACCTAATGCATGGAGGTACTCTTCAGTTTGGCTCTGTCCTCCACTCATGATGTGATGGCATCAAATACATTTTTGATTTGGTTATCTTTTAAATCTTTATAATATGAGTTGATCACAACATATTGAACCTCACCCAGCTGCACAGCTTCAGAGATGGTAAAGTCAGCAATTAGACCTTCCTGTCTAACTTTATAAACTAGAGAGACCTATCACATTTCTTTCCCACTGTAACATTACATTACCATGCCCAGCTGATTATCCAGTCTAGCTCCTGGGTCTCTTTTCTACTCACAGCCGCTTCTTCCTCCCTGCCAGGCTGGCCCAGGTCAGGGCATGTAGGCACAATGCTCTCTGGGTACCCAGGGAGAAGAGTGCATGGATACTTTCAGACAAATTACAGAAATGTGTTTTGAAATCCATTTCCAGGAAATGTTTCCTCAGGACACTGCAAGAGATGGAAGTTTGTGAGAAACAATACGAATGTGAAGGTGGATAAACAGAATTCATTGTAGTCTAATAACTGTGGAAATATTTTCACTCCATCTGTCAAACATCATGTCACCCAGATAAAAACAAGCTAGTAATACAACCTCCAAAGAAGGAAAACATATTCAACAATCTGCACTACTTTCAGAGACTACTGTTATACTGTATTTCTACTTCTTGTATAATTTTAAATTCATATTCATAAACTTCCTTCATGTCTGAAGGTTACAATTTAGTAGGATGAATTTCAGGTATTTGAATCCACACATGTGATTATTTTGCCCTTCCAGGCAGATTGTTGCTTTAGGCAACCACTGACTTTCCCAGTGCCTACCAGTAGCTGGCTGTGCTGCAGAGTTTCTTTGTTTCTATTAAACTGCAGTTTCACAGCAGGCAAGAATCTATCTATCATCTCAAATACCTGCTTGCATGATTTTCTGCTTGTAGATGAACTTTGTAGATTAATTATTGAAAATTTTAGGGAGGCATTAGTGCTATACAGTGAACTAGAGTGATAAGCTGATGTCAAGCATTAATCAAGAAATGTGATCTGACTGTGCCCTCAGCTGCGTGGCTTGGAGTCCTGTATCTTCCTTTCCCTCTCTGGACTGTTCTGGAGTATAAGGTCTTGATCTTTGCCCCAATCCAGAGAGGTAACACACTGGGAAGTGAACTGAACATGTATTGTGGCAAAATTTGCACAGGCACATCTTGCACACACGCTTTGCTTGGCAGTATCTCTCAGAGTCCTGCTGGAAAGAAAATATTACTAGGAGGTGGATTGTGAAGGCCTTAGTTCAGTTCCTCTATCTTCTATAGGTCATGTAACTCCTGTGCAAAAAGACAGGAGTCTGTCATCTCCTATATTCCTTATACTGTTGTACTCTGAGGTAGTGCAGCAGGAGAACAAACGCTTTCGGAAGTCACTGTAATTATGATGGAGATTTGGGTTGTAGCATCAGGAAGGATAGAAGATTTCTGATTGTTAGAGAAATAGGAACAGCAATATGCACAAGTTTGCTTCTCCTATTAAGAAACAAGTTAAAAAGAGGCCCTGGACAAGCTGTAACACTTTAAAGAAGGTAGTATAAGTGAAAAAGAAGAGGGAAGGCTAAAGAAAAATATTTTATTACTAGTGCTTTCTCTCCTGAGCCCAGAAGAATGGTATTTCCAGAGAAATAAGAATTAATACACTTTGAACTGAACAGTGAGACTCAGTGTTACATGGTGACAGAGAGGCAGCTAGCACCTGTACTGAGCACTTGTCTCAGCCCTTTCCCAGGTAACAACCGTCAGGAGGCAGAAAGGCAGGACAGTTCAGCCTGCCAGAGCACCCTGTACGCCACAAACAGGCACGACACTGTGCCTGGTGGCATGGAAGCCAAGTGGCCACCAGCCAGATGGCCCACTTTGCCATTGCAGCTTAGCAGCCCCTCTATTTGGCCAGCACAGCTGAATTTCTAGCTCTCTCAGTTCAATTGCACCTACCAAAAAAAAGTGAGTTTTCTACAACATGAAGGAACTCAGGAGGAACTTAGGGACATGGTTGAGTGGTCATTTGGCAGTGTTAGTTTTATGGTTGGACTCAATGATCTTAAAGGTCTTTTCCATCCTAAGTTATTCTATGATTCTATAAAAACCTGCAGCAGGAAGAGGCAGGAATTTCTCAGCAACCTGAGCTGCTGCAGCACATCAAGTGTTTTCTGTTTCTGAAAGAGATTAATGCTCCCTGTTCAGTCATCTCCCCAAGAACTGCAGCATTTTTGCTCTGATAAGGTGCTCTGCAAAAGCTCTGATAAGATGCTGTCCCCTAGTAAAACACTCCTGTTGATGCTTCTCTGAAGTGCATCAAAGAATAAATACACCGACAACTCATTTTCACCAAGAAGGACTTGGTGTGAAGCCTGACTTCCTCTCCCCCACCTTAACTATGGAAAAATAAAAGAAAACAGAAAGCAAAATGCAAAATTAATGGATCCTTCTTAGGTATGACTTTCTGTACACATTGGTACTAGAAGAATGAATCATAAAACACCAACAAAACCACTCACAAATTGTATAGAGCAAAAGGTAATGCTTTTTCAGGTGCATACATTATGTAGTCATACCAGCAATAACTTCATTGTGTTTAGTTGAAAATAAGCCCCAAATTTATATTTTATAAAGCAAATTAGTAAGTCGCTGATCAGCACACAGCTGTAAGCAAGATCAGTTGCCTTTTGCTGTGGTCAAGACACTCATTCAAACAACTTAAATGTTTACAAAAATGGTAGTTGCACAATCAACCTCTCAACAGAATTTCTGAAAGCAATTCCTAATGTTTTTGTTTATTTTCCGAAGAACTGTTTTATTCCAGCTCCCTCGTAGAGAGCATTTTTCAGCTTTTAATAACTTCTGAACATCAGGCAGCCCTTTAATGTCTGGAATTTGTGTCAATTACTGGCCAGATCTGAAGCCTCACTGGGTCATCTCTCACCCTCCATTTTCACTAATCAGGAAGAACGAAACAACAAATAAATGAGAGTTCTAACATTCCTGTCTGCATGCCTATAAAAATATCAACCCATGCAGTATCCTTGTTTGCCTAGCACCAACTCCAAGAGAGAGAACCAAATTTTCTCTATTTGCCAGTTTTACAGGGCCTGATCTATAGTGTGATCGCTTGCTAAATGTCCATGATAAGTCTCACCTAACCAAGATGGTACTCTGTGTGCATTATAAAACTGAGTTTATGAATTCATTAACAGGTATAGAGACAAGGGAGCTCTTAAACACACACTTCTTGTGAGTCTAAGAACTAAACCAAAAGATCCAACTAACTGGAAAAAATATTCATAAAAATCTTTTAAATATATACTCAGGTATCTGTTACAGGAGATGACACTATGGCTCTAATTAAACTAAAATTCCTGTTCTGGAGATTTTCTTTGCAGCAGTTCCAGGCTTTCCCCTAATCCCTACCAGCCACCCCCATTGTTGTATTTTTTCAGCATAGTTTGGCAATGCTCTCTTTGGCTCTTCTCTGTGTAGAAGTAAGTTAATATCAAAGAGAGAGCAAAGTAAAGAAATAATCACAGGCAGATTTTTGCTTGATGACTGGAGCATGTTGTTTGCCTTTATTTCTGTTGGAGCAAGGCTGTGGATTCCAAGCAGTGGCGGGGGGCTGGCACGGTGCAGATGACCAGATGACAGCCTGCGTCTTAGATGGCTTGCCGAGACAGTGTACACACGTTGTCTTCTGGCCAGTGTGCCTGTCAGAGACGCTAAAGCTCCCAACTGATCCCAGTTGGAAAACACTTTTCAGTCACATCTGCTGCCTGATCTCTTTGAGGCAATCAGTTCATAGGCTGGTTTAAGCATTCAAAACACAGTATGCATGCAAGTAAAATAATTTGAATTGCAGCAAGTTTGAGAGCAAACACACAAACAACTCCACAGGCAGGTGACGCAATAGTGATTTCTGAGAGAAAAACTAAGCACCTAGGGTAGTAACATAAATTATAATACTGCCATGGGTTTTAATTTATATAATCAGTTGTAGGTAACCCTTAGAGTGTGTCTTTAGAGCATCTGTGTGGGATGTAGGAGATTGAAGCAGTGACTGAGGTGCCACCTTTGCCCCAGCATGTCAGAGAGGCAGCTAACCCCTTCCTGGCCACAGTTTCACTACCCATTAAATTGACATTTCAGGGAATGTTATCACATTTCGATAAAATAAGTGAATTGGCTTGTGCCAGGGGAAGTCCCTCACACAGCGGAGAAATGGCAGGATAACAGCAGGGACTGCAGCTCAAAATTAACTTGCCAAACCAAGAGATCAAACTGCTCCTTTCCCGGCTGGAAGCCAGGCTTCGCCTGCCTCTGGCTGCTTGGAGAGCAATGGTGAATGACAGCCCTGGGCATGGTCTGTGTCTGGATACTTGTTACACTTGTTACAACAATTGTGCTCATGTGTAGCTTGGTTTTAAATAACGGTAGCAGCCTCTGAAAAGTCAGTCTGTCGTGTCAAATTAGATATAGAGCAGGTGTCAAATTTGTGATTTATTTTTTTTTAAAATTATTTTACTGTTAAAAAATTATAACAGAAAAGCACATGTTGTAACTCTTGGCTTTTTTTCTGTTGCTGCAACACAAACCAGCTGTACACTGATGGAGCAATGAGCAGCCAGAGCATACCGATGAATCTGATCCCAGTACTTGGTCTGCTCCCAGTAAGGTATTATTTTCTATTTGCCAAGACTAACACAGTCATGAATACAGAACATAACAATTTTGCGTGCACTGTGGTACTTTTTAATCTTCGATAACATCTACACCAGAAAATCTACTTTCTTTTCCTCACAGGAATCATTGAGCCTTGTATGTCTGAACTCCCTCAATCCCCCACATAGTTGTGTGATTACTGAAGAAGCATTTGATATTAATATAAGGAACAAAGATTCAAAATCATAGCTTAAGAATTTTTTTCCATTAGTGGGGTCAAGGAGATAAATACTTCAATAGCTTGACTGCACTGCTGAAGCATAAATCTGGCAAACACATATATGCATTCTTTGCATTCATATATATATATATATGGATGTAAAATCTTCTAAGTGCACAAAATAAAATTAACATTAATGTCTTGTCAACCTGTAGTCTTCAGACCTTTGGCAGTAATGACCGACAGCTAGTCTAATACTGCTCAAACAGGGTAGATCATGCAACGTTTTCTTCTTCCCAGGAAGCATCCAACTTAATTTCATGTGCACCCCTTGTTCGTCATTAATTGTGGACACCTCTGCCACTCCCCCCTCCCATTTTCCTACAGTTTCAGTTACCATCCCACCTTGCCATCATCCCTGCCCTTTCTTCCCAGCTGTTTCTGGGCTCCTCCTCTTCCCAGAGCCTCATAACATCATATCAGTTTTCCAGAAGCAGCACCCTTCTTTTAGGGGGCAAGATTTCAGCTGTGATGGTGCTTCTGCCTGTTCATGCTCATTAGCTTCCTGCAGGAAGGAGATAGCTCTCTTTCCTGCTGTGCAACACTACAATTTCCAAAATACCACAGAAAAATTGATGTTTAACAGGGCTTCTAATTTTAATGGGATTTAACTGTGTAATCCTCAGAGCCACTTTTAAATTACAACCTTCAGATGGCTCTGTAGCTTCAGCACCAACACAGCATTGTGTGATCTTCGGTTCTGGTTAGCCTTTCAGCAGAATGACCTCTTCCTCATTCCACTCTGTAAAGACTGTGCTTAGTAATTTAAAGTAACCTCACAATCTGAAGAGATCTTGGCAGATATTAGAAGCAAACTGTCTCACCATTTTCTAATAGGAAAGCAGAGAGCTAAGTAAGTATTTAAAGATCTTAATCTTCATGAAACAGATCAACACACAGCCTGTCAGGATAACCAGGCAGAAATTTTCTTTACCAGCATGGCCCGGGGTGGATTGTGCTGCCAGTTGTACGGCAGCTTGTCCATGGAGCAATTGGATCACCCTCAGCTTTATACACAAAATACAGAAACAGTGAAGGAGGCCAAGCACAACTAAAAAATAAAACAATGAGATTCACTCGCATTGTTTCTGCATTAAATAAACTGTGTTTTTAGACCCATGACCTAAGTGTGGGGACATTCACTGTTTGAACATAACCACCAGGAAAGCAGCACAGCCATGGTTTGCAGTAGCAAAGAGGTTTCTCTTAGCTCAGGGATCTCTTAATTCTATGGATATGCCTTCACAGAGTTTCTGTAAGTCACTGCCCAAAATCATTATTGCTTTTCTGTTTTGTGCTTAGGTCACCAAAGCACATCAGTGCCCAGCCATAGCTCTTCCTCGACTAGACCCTGGCATGCACAGAAGAGATGACGTCATAGATCCTTTTTCCCTACAGAAACAAGGCTATTAAATCCTACCCAAATCTAGGTGGGATTTTCATGAAGAGAATGAAAATAAGGCCTATGCAGGACCTATAACATGCAGAGGGTAAGCAAAAGTCTTATGTAAAGATGATTATCCCAAGCATACTTGCAATTAATCATGGAGTGTTGCAATATTGTTTCTGCTCACAGAGATTGAATCCCAAGACAGATAAATGAATGGACACATTTCACCAGATTAAGACCAGGCATTTCTCATTTGTCAGTGCTTTTAACTGTACCACAGTTAACATCCTTTTGCATCCAACAGTGACATTTAGCAATGGTTTTCTCAAAAAAAGGTCCACTTCAGCAAAAGGCTGACAAGCATTCTCCTCAGAGAGAAGCTGCGGGAGATGGGAGGAGCAGCCTCTGCATGCAGTTGTGGCTGGTGAACCCATGAATCTTTTCAGACTCATGACACTGACCTCCCTTTTCCCTCCATTCATTCATACTCAAAATGGGAGGAGCTTTAGACTGTCTACAAACATCAAAGACTCATTGTAAAATATTATTCCATTCACTGCAGATAACTCCCTCGTATGCCTGCCAGTGAGTATCCCATTGCCAGATGGATCATACCTGGAGAATAAGGCAGACAGAAAAGCCAATGTCCTAATGATTTAAGAGGGTGTGAAATACAGACGGTTTAAGAGAAACTGTCTTTCCTGAAATGCTCTGACAAAGAGGGCATTGGAAGTAGTCTGGCTGGCTTGCCTGCCAAAACGCAGACAGTCCATCCCAGAAACAAAAGTTACTTTAATGCACTATTATTTGATTACATTTGATACACCAGAAGCAGAAAGCATAAAATACAAATAATAACTCAAAAGTATACAGCTAAACTCAAATACAGTTAATGTGCAATTTTTATACTCTCTTGTCCAGTCCACAGCTTGCAAGTTACAGTTATTTCTTTGTTTACTTTTCATTCTATAGCTTGCACAGCCTTTGTTGTCCTTTTTCTTTAATTCCTATCCTGTTCCTCTCTCCTGCTTAGCTGTATTGTTTAGTTTTCACAGCTCACCTGTGCTCCAGGTCAGGACAGTTAAATCAAAAATGAATGTTTGGCTAAATTGAAAATTATTTTGCACAGATTACAGACAATGCTCCTCCTCCCACTGTGGCCAGCACCATAACTTCTCAAGATCTTGCCCAGCAGCAGCAATTCCTGTATGGCCTGCTACCCAATCCACTGCCTGTTACCAAACAGAACAACACTTTGCCTGCTGCATCAGAATTTATCCAGCTTACTTAACCCCAGGGAGTGCTTTTCTAGCTGTATCAGTTCTTCCTGGGACACTATCTCTTGGAAGCAATACCCTTGTGGCATTTGTCACCGTAGCCATTCAGCTTCCATAGTTTAAACTTGAGGGGCACTTCGACAGTTGCTGGTTCTGACCCAATTTTAACATAGCTCAAAGTCTGGACTTAAATATTTTTATTCTTTTCCTAAACTTGAAGCTAAAACATTAACGTCAGCACTGGTGCTATGCTTTCTCAGTTGAACCTGAAATGAGTGAAAAACTCTATTTCCAATTCTGACAGTCTCCCTAGTTATTTCCCTCTCTCTGACAGATAATTTACAAAGCCTGACTTACCTCTTCTCTCTCTGCTAGGTAAATGAAAGGCAATTGAGATGAATCAGAATGTCAGAATAACAAAACCAAGGGAGAAGAAGAAACACCCCTTGAGAAAATAGAAACTTTGAGATTCTTTAAGGAACTAGTCTATAAGCATGACCATCCTCACAGCAAATCTCAAGCAAAAGTGCTTTTTTCTCTATTACAGGCTGTGATTCACAGCTCCTCTTCTGGAGATATGACATTCTCATAATTTTCTCATGAGCCTAATGTGTGAGAAATATTTTTGAGTGACTGTTCTATATTTTCAAGGCTTGAAATTCAGCCTGACTAGACAGGAGGTAGGATTACATGACTTCAGTTTTTCCTTGAGACTTTTTTTTACCAAAATCTATTTTTAAGTATAAGATGATCCCTTGCTGCTTTTTTTTCTTTGCAATTGCTGTTTATTCCTACAAGCAGGCTGTTACAGCAGTATTACTACAATACATCAGAAGCAACAATTTGTTTTTTTTCTAATGACCACTTCAAATATTTTGGGAAAGAGAAGTCAAAGAGGACTCTGGTTACAGAGACAGGTTCAATCTACTTTAACAGAAAATAGCTCACAAAAATGAGTGCTTTGTAAACCAGATTGCATCATGAAAGACAGTTTTATGATTAAAATAGGGAAGAACTAGACAAGAACATAGCTATATTTATCACTGAAGCTATGGAGCCAAAGCAATCAAAGCTATTGTGTGATCACTCCAATACACTTCACATTCTATTTTAGTCCTTATTACTATAAATTAAGTTATTTCCTACACAGCTTATTGGACAGTTAGTGCTACAGCAACCTCTTTCTTTGAAGACCTCTGTCTACTTACCTTTTTTTTCACCATAGTTCTCTTGCATGTGATAATAGATGGACAGTTTTGTAACAGAAGATGTTCTGAGTCTGCACAGCTTTGTACCCATGTCTGTTGCACAACTGGGTGCAAAATACCTTCTATGTTTGGTAATGCTGTTTGCACACCCAGGTAGGACAAGTAAGAGGTTTAAGGATATGAATTTGACTTCCTGAATCTACTACAGTGCCTCTTACTTGCATCTTCCCATCAGTGGTCTTTCTGGAAAACAGCTTTTAAACCTCAGACTGTACTATGTCATGGTCTAATATTTTAGAAAGTTGCTGTAACTTCTCAGATATTCATTACTGCTGACTAAATATGCTAACGAGTGTGCTGGATTTTGTAACAGCTGGTTTTGCTCCCTTAAAATCACAAAAGAAAACTCTTGTCATTTTTTTCTTCAGATTTCAAAATTTAACTGCCTTTTCCATCCATTCTTCCTTCAGCAGTAAGATTGCTTTTCTTTTCTATTCCACCTTTGACTATTTCCAAATAACCTAGAAACAATTTGTGTTATGTGTAACCTTCCCAGCTGCAATACTAGCTGTAAGACTAATTGTATGCTTTCTTTCTTCAGTCGAGTTATTATATCTCAGTTATTACTTTGGTAAACAGAAATGAATAAACCTCTGAGTCATCCAACACAGCTCCTGTGCACTCTTGTGTTATGAGGAGGGTGTTGTTATAGTGGTACCTTGATCTGTGATATGGCATCCCCAGAAAACAAGCTGTTCAGAGAACTTTAAAAGCATTATAGATAAACCCAGCATTTCAAATGTGTAT
Source organism: Tetrax tetrax (assembly GCA_009806455.1). Classification (NCBI taxonomy): domain Eukaryota; kingdom Metazoa; phylum Chordata; class Aves; order Otidiformes; family Otididae; genus Tetrax; species Tetrax tetrax. Next base: position 338,138 of record WHYT01017386.1, on the reverse strand, counting down.
TAAAAAAATACTGACAGAAAAAAATTACAAGCCAGAATAGGGGAATCAGTTCTTCACACCTTTTCAAAGGTACTAAATTAGTTGGGCAGCCCTTGTAAACATTGTTCAATATACAAAGCCTATACCTAGAAAACCTATGCACGTTATCATTTATGTTTTGTATGATCTCTCTTTTATCCTTAAAACACTGCAAAAGAAAGGCTTTTAATAGAGGCAGCCCAAGTATAGTGGATGGCTTCCAAAGGAAAGCCACCTCCGTCAGCTTCTGAAGCTAATGTGGATTTTCATCATGCATCTGTCAGAAAAAAAAAAAAAAAAAAAAAAAAAAAAAAAATCCAGACACCATACAGTCTTCAAGAAATGCACTGGAAACTATTTAATCTAAACTTATTTTGATCATGACTTGTTTTCATAGACTTGCATATGAAAGAAATGTCACCATGTTACCCTAACTGTAAAATAGGTCTAGGCTGCTCTTCCTCGCTTATGTGATCAGTGATTGTCATTTACAGAAATTTCCTGTCTGGAAAATGAGGGAGTTTTTTTTATCATATCTATCTGTGTGAACACAATCCTTGAATATGACACGTTTATTCCAAACTATATTCTATCATGTGCCTTCTAAGACTTTACAAAATCTGGCTTTGGTTTCTGACATAAACAAAACTGTGAAAGTTATTTCACATTATTCTTCCCAGTAGAGAAAAAAAAAAAAAAAAAAGAGAGAACAAAACAAAGATGCTTTCTTTTTTTTCAGTGTCTTTGCACATCTTTGACAGGTTGGGGATAGTAGGTTTAGAGTCGCTACACTTTTTGCTGCTTGTTTCTGGTGTGCAACACATTGCGATAGCAGCTTCATCAGATGGAAAACACTTCTCAGATTAGCAGAAAAATGAGTAGAAGAATTAATAAAAATATGAACATAATCTGTGTCCATTGTGTTAAGTAGCCAAATTTTCGGGGGGGTTGGTTTTGTTTTGTTTTTTTTTAAATTCTGTCACTGTTTTCTCTTCCACCGTATTAAAAAACTAAATGAGTCTAGCTTTGTAAAAATACTCTTAAAACAGGCAAGTCTAAAGTGAATTTTTACTACTAAATATGTCAAAATTGTAGAACTGTGAATTATCCTGTCCTGCTGTATTTTCTAGGAATTATTTAGTGTCTAGTGGTGGCTTGTGTGGTTTCCACAATTCATAGAGTTTACTCCATTAGGTTGTTTTTATACGTAAGTGACTATCACAAAAGAATTATCTAGCCAAAGTAAATGAAAGTAACAAAGACTGTCTTCTAGTTTAAATGTTCTCTGTTGATGCAATTTTTGTTTGCACTTGCTTTGCCCAACTCTATATTATACGCCAATAACGTGATTATGGTGAAGCTGTGAAACTAATACAGGCCAGGCTATCTACCCAAAGAGAGGCGGTTCCGCTGAGCAGCTCATCCATTAAAGAAACGCCATACGATCTTTTGTTTGCTACAGATTTTAACAATGTAATTTTAAAAGCTTGTTGGCTTATAGATAGTGATTTGGTAAGCTATTCTTGACCAGTCTAACCGACACTACAATTTAAATGTAGCCCAGTTTTCATACTACTGTAAAGACTTGCAAATGCAGTTCAGCTCATAAGGTAGGGAAGGTAAAATCCTACAACATACAGCATAACGAGCTACCATGGTAACAAACATAGGGCAAAAACTTTTAAGAACCTGATTTAGAGTGCTCGAATATCTAAGATCCAATCACCAAAAAAAGGTAAGTACATTTTCAGCATCTGAATTTTCATATTCAGTTATATGTTTTTTTTCCATTTTTTTTTATTTTAAAATTTTACTTGGAATTTAAACTTGTAATAATGAAAATTATAATCCAAATAATTGGGATGAAATTTGGAGAAGGTCCACATAGGTTGAATATTTTGGTAAATCTACTTGATAGTAAACTCTCTGAATCTATGAAAACTCTCAGAATCTGTGGAATAATTTTGCCATGTGAAATTAAGCCAGGTCTTCCTTGTGGCATATTTTAAACTAAACAGGATAGCATCAAGACTATTCTGAATCTCTCCAAATACTGAATGACTGAATACACAGCTCATGCAGAGATTTATAGCATCCAATCTTTTTCAGTTAGTCTTTTTTTTTTCTTTTCTTACAGTGAACAAATCATTAAAATACTGCTTCAGCATATATCCACGATTCAGCTTCTGTCTGCAGCACTTCTGCATTCACAGAAGAAATATGTATACATTATCCCAAGTAAATAGTAGCTATTGCATTTGAAGTTGATTTTTACAATATCAATATTATTCCTCCTGCTCATTTGGGCGGTTCTCTCTAAGTTCCAATAACTTAGAGATGAATGAACAGTGTACCTGTCTTCCAATGGATAATTTAGGGCACACTTACTACAACACACTGGTCCCAAATCCATTTGTTCATGTGTGGGAAGAAACAAGGAAGTTCACAGATGATGATGCATCTGGTAGACTTGCACTGAAAAAACAGCAGAATAATTCATTAAAACAATCTCTGAGCTGCAGATGCAAAGGTAGTACTCAGTAATTACACTTAATTTAATTCAGACTGGTTTATGAGTCAAGTACTCATAAATCCAAAGAGCAGAAATTAAGGAGATATGAAAGAAAACAATTCCACAAATCAGTATTACTTTTCTCTGATTATGGAATACATGGGACCAAATTACCAAGGTGATACAAATTAGCACAACTTCATTGAAATCAATGGCCTTATGCTCACTTCCATCATTTGAGACTGGAGTAGCTGGCATTTACCAACGTATTGGAACCAGCTACTTTTGCAGCAAAAAGTATTGTGTTATTAATACAATTTGTTTTCAACATATATAAATCAGAAAATTTCTTCTTGGTTGTATGGATCACAAATCAAGCTACTGAAACATATAGTGGTATTCCTGAGGACGATTTAAACAAGGATACTTTTCTTGACACTTTAAAATATAATTATTCCAGTTTATAAATGCAAGAAATTTACTGCCATAGTCTCAGTTGCTCTAGTGCCTGGGACTCTATTAATAATTTTGCAGTCATAGGGCTAGCTCTGCTAGTTTCAGCATATAGTGACTTGGACTGAGTGCATGCCCATTGCACTACGTGTTTGCACAAAACATACTGATATGCACTACCTAGAGCCTTCTAATGAGGCAAGTGCACAGTTTGGTAGCGACCATAGCCAACAGAGATCTGATATCCTTGGGGTCAGTTCTTAATTCTGATGCTGACTCAGATTTTTTAACATTTCTGAAATGGCTTTATCCTTTCAGGGTACTTTTGCCCTTCCACGTATGGGCTTAAAGAAATGCCACATTTAGCCTCATTAATGTTTGAACCTAGAGCCACCAATGCCTTTTCCTGAGGAACGTAGTCTCATTAATGTTGAATAGTACTTCCCCTTTTTGCCCTATGGCAGTGAGAAGTACAAAGACAGACATGTTGCAGCAGGCATTTTACTCACTTTGAAGGATCAATATAGGTCAGACTATATCCTAACAAGAATTTCCTCCCAACCTAACATTAACCAAATTTCAAATTTCCAGACCAGAAGATGTGTATTTCAACGCTTGTCCTTCACCTAGACAAAACTTGGAATATCAAATATTTTCACACAGAAAAACATTTCAATACTTTTGTTCAAGTATGCTGAAATGCTTCATTTCAAAAGAGCTGAGCAAAAGAAAACTTCCAGTTCAGTCTAGGGCTGATGCACAACATTTTAAGTATGTTAAATTGCAATGCTTTCCAGAAGTTGAAGTGCAAGCCGCCTCATCAAACTCTCTCCATGATTATACTCATCTCAGAGCATATAACACAACATTATTCAGAGGGGAATACTTCATTATGTCCTGGGCTATGCAGTCCTCCAGGGAGTTCAGCTCACAGGGAAGAGTGCACTCCCATACAACACCCTGGGAATTGCTAGGAAATACCATTTGATGTTAAGCATTTCAAATTAACTAAGCAATTCAAAGTCTCTGGATCTAGGTTCAAACAAAATGGTCCTTTTTATTTTCCCAGTGTAAAAGCTTAGACTTTAATAAAACTGCTATTGCATTTTCCATCTTTATTCTTAAGAGACAGAGGAACAATCTTTACTTCCTTTCTACCTGTATTTGGACATACAATTACATTATGGAACCGCACTAAGCATTTAAAAATGAACAATTTTCAAAATTGTCCTTTATTTTTCCCATTTGGCATCTTCAAGAAGTGTAATGAAAAAGCAGTGCAAGTCAGGCATTTAATTTCATAGATAAGAGCCTGTACAAATGACATGCTAGAAAAATTGGGACTTTGAGCTAAAGAGCTCATTTCTTTTCCATTAACCATATTTTTAGAGTACAATTTTTTTTTATTTTTTTTTTTTACCAACAATTTCAGTGACTTATTATTTTGCCTCTGAACATAGCAGTTGTTTCCTGCTTTGTGAGGGGAAACAGAGGGAAGGCTGTACATGCAAGGGCACCGACTCCCTTCCAACACATGTAATTTTGTTATGAGTCTGCTGCTTAGCTTAGGACGTTACCAGCTTTGCAGGTGCAGGTAACTGTAGAGTTTGCAGCGAGCACAGCCTGATCACTGCAGAGGCTGATACTAACAAAGACAAATAATGTGTCTCATCAGCAAGAGCACTGCAGTACAAAACACAAGGTCTATGGAAGTCAGTTAGTCCTCAAACTCTGCGCTGCACCTAAAAGCTTTGATTTCTCTAGTTGAGTCTTGACTAGTTATAAAGCAATTGTATTATTTGTTCCATTTTAATTATTATTATACTTTCCATTACCATCTCTTAATAACCAGTACGCACATCTGAACTACCTCACCTCCATTTTGATACAGAGAACCTGGTGTCGTGTTCATTCATTGTCATGAAACATTGCTGTCATTGTTTCTGAGTCTCCCTTTTCACCAGTAAATCCTGGCCACTGGGGAAAACTGAGATTACAGGAAGGTTCTGACACTTCCCATGGAACACATTGAGCTTGAAGAGGAAAAGGTTTTTCCACTCCATTCTTACAGGTAGAAGCGCTATAGATGACACCTTCATTGATAAATGCATTTAAATTAACTTTAAGCACCTAGCTCTATCTCAAGGAACATGCACAGTCTTTAACAAATAATCACTTCCTTCTGAAACACCTTCCAAATTTAGCTTTGTGAGAATGAAAACAGAGGACAATGTACCAGTTTTTGGAATAAGTTGGAAGAAAATTTAATATTATTTCAAAACACCTTATGTCACTTACTAACACATTAACTAAAAACTTAGGTTTCTAGATTAGGCTTGTCTTTTCACAACACTGATCCTCTGCTAGATCTAGCTTTAACAGATTAAATTTGGAAGGAGTATTTCACAGTTTGTTCTCACTCTAGAATTCAAGGTATGCAGATGCATAGTAACACCAACATCCTTTAATTATTTAGGCACTGTTATTTTCAATCTTTAAGCTCTTCAAATTAAGTGTGGATTTAATAGTCCTGTTTTTTTCAGCTGGAGATGCTGCAGTAAAATGTAATCATCATGTATCAAGCAATAGAGCCACATTTATGGTTCAGGTCTTTTAACTTCCTCTGCCAAAAATTCTTACTCCTAACCATTTCATAAAGTAATACCAATATGTTACTTTAAAGAACTTGTTCTCTTAACAAATGTTACATTTAATGAAATTGCTCTAATTATTTTTACAGTTTAATTATTTCTAGCTCATATGCATTTCAAATAAATTTACATGCTTTGCTACGTAGTTAAGATAGTTACAGTAGTTAACTTTTGTAATGAATAAAAATATGGGTTTTTTTCTGCTTCATTTCTCAATTTCTTACATTTAACAGAGGTAAATAACTGATATTTTTTTCCCCCAAATCCCTCACATTTTTGAAAATAAGTAGAGTTGTGAATGCCATTTCAAATTACAAAAGAAGGTACAAAATTGATGAACATTCTTGCAGGCTTTACTATCTTTTCTGACAGAAAAAAAAAGAGAACTTTTGCACAGACTCAGTATTTTAATATCTATTTAGATTACAGTGAGTGTAGCATAATGATGAATCAAACTGCTAAAAAGACATACAAATATAGAGCACAGAAATCAAATGAGGACAACACAGGAAATACATAGCAATTTTTTAAATTGCCCTGTATTTGAATTCAGTTTTCTATTACTCTCTTGACCATGTCTGCAGGCCTTTCATTAGTGAAATGCAATCTGATTGCTGTACATTCTAAAAATTATTGATTCGTACCAATACTACTTATTTTCTGTTGACCTGGCTGTATTCTTCAACTGCTCCCCTTTAAAAACACACCACCAAGTAAAATTAGCAGTTCAAATGTATGTGTACTGTCATTTCCTCAAGGTGTTGTGTTGCCATCATGATAAATGAATACGTTTATGAAAATAGCTGTATAAGTTCCACAGGACAAGGTTTGTTTCTATACCAAATGTCTTCTTCATAGACTGAATGTCTTTGGTTGTAAAAAGCAGTAAGAGGGAAAATTTACAGTCTTTCTAACAGGCAAATGCTACCTGCTTTGATTTTAAAACTTTTGAAACAGTCACTAGCATTTAACAAAAAAAGAAACAAAGCAGCAGACCACAGTGCACTGTTCCAAGAGTTGTCTATTATAAAGTGAGTGCTATACAAAAATTGCTAGGTAATTTTCTTAAAGCCCTTCTTCATTACAAGGTGTACAGGTCACTACTTACCAGTATTGATTAAGGAAACATTGAATGGTGAACTATACAAAATTTAATTCATTTTATTTCTCAAGTATGCATCTAGGTAATGTGGTTTTTTCCTTGCTTACTTAGCTCTGCACCCTAACTTCTTTACACCAAGAAAGAAACAAATAGCCTTTTTTGCAGATGTTACAAGTCACCTGAATATATATTACCATGTAGGCAGTTCCACTGAGGTAGTCCAAAAGTTATTTAATGTGCTGAATTATTATAGGAAGAACACTGGGAGAACTTTGCAGCAGCAGATATTAAGCAGATGTAGCCTGGCAGAGCTCCCTTGACATGATTCGTGTCAGCTCATGTCATGAGCCTCTCCTCCTCATGTGTACTTAAAACAGACTGAAAAATCTGAAAACATATATCAAGTGTTTTTCTTAAAGTGTGGCTCCACTTTTGATCCCATTGAAGTAGAAGCAGCTTATCTGATCCTTCTGGATCTGCATAACAAATTTTCTCATGAGGCTTCCCAGCTCTGCAAACATCATCACTGTTATCATTAGGAGCACAGCCTTTCTCACAGTACTTAGGAACTTGCTTTCCTAAAGTCAGGAAGGGAGGTGCTATGAAAATGGAAGATAACACAAAATAGGGAAAGTGACTCACAATATATCAAGTTCTTAAAAGATCCTAGATGAAAGAATAATAACGCTCACTTTCCGATAACTGAACCAAACCTTTTATTTGGGCTAGACTGAATTTATTTCACATAACCTGGCTTCTGAATCACTGAGAATCACTACATCTGCTCTAATGTGTCCTGCCAGATGACTAGGCTATAGAAGCATATATCTCCCCGTCGTATTTCCAAAGCTGTTAGAGAAAAAAATATTAGCTAAAGAAGAAATTACTTCAAGTCTTTCCTCCTTTCTTTCCTCATACGCTGCAATGGATGTCTTATTTGGACTCAAGCAGTGTAAATTCTAAGCTACTACATGGTTGTCTTGTTTTCAAGTACAACTGTGTTGGAAAGATCAGGCAATAGGGTCTTCAATTGCTTTTGGAAGATATAGTAGCAAGGTTAAAGACACAAAGTGAGCAGGTTGCTAGAGACCACAAAGATGCAGCTAAAAACAGAAGTATCAATTATGTTACAGAATAAATACAGAAGCAATTATGTTATTCCATACCAGTTCATTTGGTTAACTGGTCACTTGTAGCACTTTGTTGAAGCATTACAAAATTTTCTGTGGTGTTTATTCTAACTTAAATTGTTCTCTCTAACCTGAATAATTCATATGCACACCCTGAGTTAAATCTGGATAAGCCTGTAATGGAAAATTTCCAATGCACTGAGGCAACCTGAGATTAATATTCTTCTCTGTTGTTGCTGCAACAACTTGTACCTAGTGCCTTCACAAGGAGGCAGACCCAGGCAGCCAGTTTTGGAACAATGGTTTCCAAGACATCTTTTCTCCCTGGGAACAGACTTTCCTTATCTACCATGTTATTTGTTCTTTCAAACACCACAATGCCCTAATTTTCACAAATTATTAAGGAGTTGAATGCACTTGAAAAATTCTTTGATCTTATTCCGAGTAATTGCAACTTACTGCACTCAGGGAACTTAGAGAGCAGGTCATTTAAGCACACATCTAACTTTAAGCAAAGGCCATCCTCTGGGTCTAAAAGAACTAGTGAAAGATGCAAATACCTGTTTGAGTGCCCTGAGGATTCAGAACTTGTGGCTTCCTGCCTGGAAGTGCAGAGACATTGCCGTTTCACATGGCAGAGATGCATAGGAACATATTCATGAGCATTTACAGTCAACCCATTGACTTTAGTGAAATGGCTAATGGTCTGAATTAGCTATCAGCTTGACTTCCTCTGTTGAAATGAGGCCAGAGAAATTAAGAAAGATCTCTAGAGTATTTACTTAGGCATCTCCAACTCTAGCTGTGTAACTCTTATAATTAGCCGAGCTACTGTGAGGATCAGGGGCCTTTTCTACACTATCTACAGAGGGAAGAAAGAGTGGGGAGTTTGAGATGCAACCTAAAAGGCACGCATGCTGAAAGCACACCTCCCAGTCAGGAGGAAACAGAAAACCAAAGAATGAGTGCCTGAACTCCCATTCCTCTCACTAGGAAGCAGTCCTGACTCAAATCCAGAAATCACATGCACTGGACACACAGTTCATGGAGCCTCAAGGAGGCTGGGCCCTGGCCACCGCTGGTTTCTCTGTAGCCCTGCCTGGTACCAAACAAGCTTCACCCATCTACGCACTCAGCCTGATGCAACAATAGAAAGATTTTATGTGATGTGACACACCAATCAGGAAAGGGCCAGGTGACAATAAGAGCTGTGTCTGTGCAATACCTACCACAACCACACCTGGGTTGGTAGCTAGGGCTCCCAGGCACCACTGTAACACACACTAAAGTCTGCTCTGCAGCTCCTTGTACCTTGGCACAGAAAGCTGAAACGTGGCTATGCATTTTTCCATGGTAAACTCAGCTGTATCTGTCAGAATAGTGCAGACCCTACAGTACTTTGAAAAATGTAGGAAATACAAAAATGCTTCCACTTACGTTTCTCTGACAAATTCCATCAATCATTCCCTTGCCTAAGCCTTAAGGATTTGCTCCTGGTTAAGAAAGAAAAAATTCTAGGCTGAGGAGAGCATGATAAAGGAAAAAGGTCCTAAGTGGAAAAGAAAAATTGCATTTAGAAGCTAAAATCAACTTCCCACTTGTGTCTTTTGAGTGAGATACATTCCTCTCCTGAACCTCAATTTCCTATGGGTTAGAGCCAGGTTATGAAAAAATGTACTCTCTCTCTTCTCTCTTCCAACTCCCATCTGTCAGTCATCACAAAAGAGCTGCAAATCAACTCCACTTATAGAGCTGCTCATTAGCTTTTGGTACAGATCTTCTTGAGGGTCCAGACCCGAGGGGCTGAGGAGGTGCTGATACCTGCCACGTTGCTTGCACACCTTGCTTCAGTTTTCACATTCCAGAGCTCATTGTTTATCTTCCACTTCTGCAGCCTCAGAGGAAAGAGAACAGGATGCACAGAGAGCTCAGGTAGCAACAGACTTCCCAGGATCATCTCATCCTCTCATCAGTGGTATCTTTTAGTGATCAAAAAGTTTCTAACCTCACTTATTTGGCTTATTAGGTGCTATGCAGAGTATAAATACAATTTTTCTTCCAAATAGAGCAAGTAGTCTTTAGATATTAGTACTATTTCTAGTCCAGAAAACAAAGGGTGGAAAACCACTCACAAGTAATGAAATCTGTAATAGAATAGTAATTGTTACAAGTTTTCATACGTAACCGTACTAATGAACGATTGATTCCATATGCTTTGTCTTCAAAGTCACATGCTTTGTTTAAAGAATGAGCAATAGAAGAAAACTGGCTACTTTCATTACGGCACCACATGTACTTTGTGAAAGAGACAAAATTGCTTCTTTACAATTGCTTCTTTGAAAAACAAAAAGATTATATGAAGTACAGGATAACATTTTATGAGTAATAATAATAACGGCCATCTATTATATTTTGCTTTTCATCAATAGGTATCAGGGTTAGACTTACTTTTCCTGTTTTCCAGAAGAAAAAATAAGGCACAAAAGGTGGAGTGACTGCCCAGAGTGATCCATCAGGCTGACACAGCTTTGGTAATTAAATCCAAGTTTCCTGAATCCCAGCCCACTGTTCTGTCCTTAGCAATAAATGATTTAGTATCTTAACCACCAGAGGACAACTTCACCCAATCATTCACACGTCTCTGAAACCAAAGGCCCCCTAGAAAACTCAAAGCATTTGCAGTTCAGCACTCTCTGCAGTGTCTGACACTCCCAGTGTCTGCAAAGTCATTTTATAATACAACTTCGTGATGAACTGGAGCTAAGAATGATGGACCTCCATAATTATATCACATTGTAACAAAATTTGCCACTCAGAATAGATGTTTTCCTACATCTCTAGTACATTTTTGAAGCTTTCACTCTGGAGGCTTAGTTATCGAGCCATTCTTTTATAGGCAACACCAATAATAATACTCAAGTGCAAAAACAGATTTGACAAATCAAGCATCTGTGTGAAATACACCAATTAGATTGTACATAGGAAAGGCAAATGTGAAGCTGTCTGAGAAGAGTTTATAACAACAGTGTGATTTCAAACAAAGTGTTGTTGAATCTTTTGGAAAAGTATCTTTCCTTTCTTCATGAAAAGGTAACTTGCTGGCAGATGTCTCCACATTTTTGAAGTCTGGAGACTCAATTACTTTACTGAGTAATTACTAGATAACAAAATTATAATCACTGCCTGGACCATTAAACTTTGCTAAAGGTGACTGAAATAATTTTGGGAACCAAGAGCTTGTTTAGCATACGGATATTAAGCAGTAGTAATTAAGTAACACAGTGGGAGTGTGAGTCCCAAGAGAAAAAAACATTACAATGACAAATTTATTACACATCCCAATTACTTCTAATCGTGCTCTTTAGTTTTCTGCAGTAGAAATTGAGCACCGTTTCTGATCTCCAGAAGCACTACACAGATGTCCTGAGCCCCTTCACTGGTCCTGAGACCAGCTGGCCCAGTCTGGTCACATCCACCCAGGAATGTTAAATTCTGCCTGGAAATAGGATGGCCATATCCAAACTGCCTAAGGTTAATAGCCTCTCCCATATTAACTCAAACTGTCCCAGGAATTACCCAAAATACTGCTGATTAACCACAACTGTGCATGGGACACTTTGAACAGTTTAACAGCACAGGCAGCCTACTTGCGCACCTCTGTGCTATTTATTCTGCATGGTCTATTTACTAGTCAAGACAGAGACAATAATGACCCTCTAGCAAAATCAATATGTTCCTGTCAGATGCGATGGACAAAAGAATGGACAAAGGATGGACAAAGAAGAATGACACATGGAGAGGGAAGACAGGGATAAACCTCTTACCTGGGAAGGCAGTGAGTTAGCAGTTTTGTAGATAAACGTGAGCAATGCAAGATGCAAGAAGAGAGGATGCTGCAATAATCAAGTTAGGAAAGTATGATGGATGGAGCTAGCTGAGGGGATGGAGCAACGTCTGAATTTTAGAGCTACTAGGCAAAAGGAATCTTTGAAGGTCACAGACAGCCCAGGGCAGAGGCTCAGCTGAAGACAATGCTAAGGTCCAGGGAAGGTGGTGCTGTTTTCAGTGAGCAGAAAGGAAGTAGTAGGGAGGGCTAACGAGATGGTGTACTGTTGGTTATGGCACCACTGTATCCCCACAAGGCAGAGGCAAGCTGTGGGTTTAGCTTTCTCACATCGAAATTCATCTGTCCAGGCTCAGATACCTGAGCAGCTGATAGAGAGCCTCCTAGAGGTGGGGAAACCAACAGCTGCAAAGGAAACCTGAAGTTTATCTTCCAGATAATTCCAGGATGAAGACATGCTTCAGTCAGAAAGGAGTCATAGAGGTAAGAAGAGAAGAAAAAGTGCCTAAAGCAGCTGCCTAGATGGAAAATACCACCCTAGCAACCCAAATTAAGCTGATAATCACCCTGTCCTACTGATGTGCCAATGAGGCAGAGCTTCAAGGCATCCAAGCTCAGGAGGCCATAGTGGGTGCTAAAATCATTCAAATTGCTCTCTTGGCCAAGCATATGAAGTTAGAGGCTGTGATCCAGGACTGCAGTCCTGCAAGTCCTAGATCACAGAAGCTACCAGAAGCCCCAAAGAGTCTCTGAGAAATTAGTTCAGAGAAGTCCCTTCTCCCAATCGTTATTTAAAGTACTGTGAAGGAAGGCAACAATCTGTTACAGTAGTCTAACCAGCAGGATAGGGCAATCAGAAAAGAGTCTGGGAGACCTAGCTATTCTGTCTTGTTTGTGGGAGCAGCCAAACCACAAAAATATGTACATATTCCAGTTGGTTTCAAGGCCACAGAACGGGTCCTGGGACTGTTCAGCGTGCTAGTGCGAATGTATACAGACTCACTCTTTCAGGATGAATAACAGTTTTGCTACTAGCAATTTTGCTGTGTTTCTCAATAGAAGTTTAAAGTAGGCAAACTGCATGTTGATGACCAAAAGCATCATCTAGAAGTGTGATATGGGTAGAGAAGATTAGCGATAAGATACATTCAGTTGACCAACAGCTGACATTTTTCAGTTCTGTGAGTACTGCAATACATATGTAAATGTTAGTGGGGAAAAAAAAAAATGTTATGATATTAAACTTTACCTGGCAAAGTATGGTGCAATTCAGTGTGTGTTTTACTCCCTTTCCCCATATTGCCAGATAATCATGTGGACAAACCATGTGCTAGGATTTCATTTGTCAAGAAGAGTTGCTAGAGAAAAAAAAAATTCTTAAGGACAGAGAAACTCCTGGAAGCTTTTCATGCTGTGGAGTGCCAAGAGAAGACAGGAGACTTAACAGCTGGATCCTGAAAGGGTCTGTGCTGGCGGCCAGCACGACTCAAGGCTTGCTGTTATCTTTTCTCTCAATATGGAGATACAGCCCTCATGCTCTACTAAACTAGAACTGACTAATGGGGGTCTGTAAAATTTTCTTCTAATATGTGCACCTTTTTTTTTAATCTTATCAGTTGTTTTCTGACCATAGCCACCAGTAGTGACAGGAGTAGCTGTGGCCTGATGGTGCCACATCTAAATAAATGTATCTACAAGAATGTATCAACAGTGATAAAGTTTCTGAGGTTGGAAGGTGCTGCAGTGTATATGCACGCACAACAGTTATAATCCCGCTCTTGCTTGTCACATCTTTAAGCCTCGAAGGGCTCTGCTCTCTGGCAGCTATTTTCCACACTGTTCAGTAGCAATCACTCTGATATAGAGAAAAAAACAGACACACTGTGCTTTCATGGACAATTCTGTGCTGCTCTGAAGTGTTTCACAGTCCCTACATACCTTCTGAAAGAAAAAAATCTGTTTGCTTCTTGTCTCTGGGGAGACGTAACTCAACCTCATGCACAGACGTTTAAATGCCATTGACTGCAACAGTGTTTCTTTGTGCTTGTAAATATTTGCAGATACAAAATTAGAGATTGATTTTAGTATCTCTTCAGAAATTGTGAAAAATTAGGAATAACATGAATCTTACAGTAAATAATATATTGCTCCTTACTTTTTGACTTTTATTTAAAAAAAAAAAAATCACATATATTTTATTCTTTGGTCTAAGAAAAACACTATTATTTATAGTGCATTATGAAATAATGGTAATACAGAAGCTTTTAGGGGGCCAAGGAGGGATTTTTATGGCTCCAAGGCTTATTTATAATATTATTTATTATAATA
>WHYT01017386.1:227339-316442 GCA_009806455.1 Tetrax tetrax | reverse complement strand
CTCAGGCAAATTATCTACTGGCTTGCCAAACTTGCAGCATTTGACCTCAATGCCTACCCTTACTTTATTAACATGCCAAATCATGCTATGGCCATAACATCCTCTTCCTTTTCCTTCAGAAAACATGGAATATGAAAAAAAAAAAAAGGACACATCTTCAAAAACTGTCTTAAGAAAAGGAAAAGGGTGAAAATTCAAAGAAGAAATTGCAAATGAGATCTTCCAGCAGAAAAAAAAAAAAAGAAGTGTTCTGTCTATCAGCAATTTAAAGAGAAGCCAAATTACCAGCATCCTTTCCCAAACAATGCTCAGTTTGAGCAGAAATCTATACAGTAATATAAATTGTATTTCCAGTCATGCAGGAAATTCTAATTGTTTTTTAATATGAAGTTATCTGGGAAATAGAAACTAAACCAACAATATTTTAGGAACATTTATCTTTGTAGCAATGCCAAAAACCTTATTGGCACTTTTCTATTTGAGGTCTCTAAGGAAGTACAGGACACCTACTGTTCACCCCAATGATTCCACAGATTCTAACAGCTTCCAGGCTGCTTAAATGTCAGAAATTTTCCTGCTAACATATGTTTTACATTTGCAATGTCACTGCTGCTTGACACATCTGGCCAATGTCAAAAATTTCTCTTTCTGACACTCCTTGAAAAACAGCCATCTGTGATTCAACACGTAAAGTATCTATGAAATGATGAAACTTCATTAAGCAAGAATGAAAAAGGATTTTGTGATGTGTGCATACATTTAACAACACAGGGAACAAGATACACACGGCTTTCTTCAAGAGGAATGACAAAAGCACAGGGCAGATGAAAAACAAAGGAGCTACAGAGAATACCACTAGAACTTGGAAAAGATGAAGTTGTCAGTACCACCTAAGCAATAAGTCAGCCTACCCTTCACCAGCTTTCTATGGTTTCCAGATCAGATGAGCTCCTCCAGTGGGTGGCTGCTCTAGTTTAAGGATTGGTCCTAAATGTTTCAGTTGAAATTACAGCATGGCACCATATGAAATAGGTCAGAAGTTACTTCCCTGTCACCATCTCCTTGAGTACTGTTGTAGTTCATCCCCGATTGGGACGAGACTACTCAGTCTCTCTCTCACTCCCCCCACCCTCCCAGAGAACAGGGGGAGATAATATAGGAAAAATGGCTCGAGATTTGAGATAAGGACAGGAAGAAAAACCTTAAAGTTACCGTTACAGGCAAAACAGACTTGACTTGGGGAAAAGTATTCCTTTATTACTAAAAACAGCAGGATAATGAGACACAGAACAAGATAACCTCCCCCCGCTGCTCCCTCTTCCCAAGCTTAACATTATCTCTACTACCTTCCCCCACTCCGAGTGGCACAGAGGGGCAAAAGGGAATGGGGGTTGCCGTCAGTTCATCAAATGTTGGTTTATGACGCTGCTTCATGGTCTGGGGAAGAACTCCTCACATTCTTCCCCTGCCGTGTGTTGCGGGGTCCCATCCGTATGCCACAGTCCTTCATTAAACTGCTCTGGCACGGGTCATCTCTTCCACGGGGTGCAGTCTCTCCAGAACGGCTGCCCCAGCGGGCCCTCCACAGTGTGGGGGGGGGGCCACAGCCACAGCCGCATTCGCATTCAGGCATCCACCTCCCCCAGTGTGGGGTCTTTCACAGGCTTCAGGTGGATCTCTGCCCCTCTGTGGACCTCCATGGGCTGCAGGGGGACAACCTGCTCCACCATGGTCGTCACCACAGGCTGCAGGGGAATCTTGGCCAGGAGATGCATTACTCCTCCCCCTTCTTCTTCACTGACCTTGGCGTCTGCAGCTGTTTCTCTCACAAGAAAAGTTCTTCACAACAGGATGGCAGACACCTCTCAGAATCTCTTCACATCATCCATCCCATTTCATGTCCTCTCCACTTCTTGCAGCCAGGCCGGGCTGAGTTGGGCCCAGTCGGCTGCCTGGCAAGAGGCCCACGAGGCCCACGCCTCCCCCTCTGGGCCTCTGCCCCTGCTCAGCTTCTTTACATCTCCTCTTCTCTCTTTTTTTTTTCCTGTTTTCCCCTTTTTAAATACGTTATCACAGAAGCATTATCACAGAACATTCTGCTACCAATCAGCTCAGCCTTGGCCAGCAGCGGGTCCGCCCTAGGCCCGGACGAGTCCACTGAACAAAGGGGAGCAACTTCTAGCAGTTTCCTACGGAAGCTAACACCTTAGGCCCCCCCTCACTAAACAAAACCACAACAGGTACACTGGCATAAGTGCATTTCAGTTTGCTCTCTTTCAATTCTGTGAAAATGAGCTGAGCTTAAAAAAGGAAGTTTTACCATTCTGAGTGTTTATATTATGTATATTATTCTCACAGTCCCCTAATTTCTTAAATTGGTTCATCTGCGCAGTGTGTTTGACTTTCTTTTTAACCTTCAGTGAATTATTTCTTGACCATAGGAGCATCTAGCTGTTTTGAAAAATCTTATGGCTAATGGTTAGATTTGGGTACTCTAGCAGAAATATTGTGCAAGCTATCTTTATGAAATTACCTGTATTTATAATGAGAGAAGACGTACCATTCTGCCAATGCTAGTTTGTCCCACTCTTTGAGGACAAAATATGTTATGATACTTGTTTACATAAAATATTTGCTTCATTGGAGCCAGAATTATTAAAGAAAAACATCTATTCCATAGTTGAGAACAGAAAGATAAATTCCAGTCTGGGATATTCATCCCAGATCAGTCATTGATTCCTTTCATAAATGTGGGTCCTATTGCTGGTTTTCCAGCTGATCTACCAAATGGCCTGGGGCATCTTTAAGTGGGACGGATTCCCAGCCAGGAGGCACAGCAGCCTTGCAGCCCAGTAATGCAGCAGGGCCAGGGCTGGTGCTTCAGGTTCTGCCTGGGTTTTGCTGGGGCTCATTCCTGAGGCTTGCCAGCTGTCTGCATCTGCCGAGGCCTGCCTGCAGTTTCGCGGCTGCTTGGCTTAGCTGTAAAAGCCATTCTTCGTATGAAAATAACACCTATAAAACTCAACATATACAGCACAATCAGAATGACCTGTACTTCCAGAGCCATAAAGAAAGAATAAGGTGTAAAACCATGTTAGAAAACTCATTAAAATGATTCCAAGCAGATCCTAGAGTAAGGCTGAGGAAAACATCGACTTCAACACCACCTTCCTCCTAGCAAAGAGCTCCGGATGCTGGTGACTCGCCGTACTCCCCCAAACACACCCTGCCATCACACCACTGAAATGTGTACTAAGCATTAAGTAATCTCAGATAAAATCAACTTTCTCTGGCAGAACAACCTTGCTCTGAAATGAACATAAACCATGAACTTTCTCCGTCACCTTTTCAATCCCCTTCAGATAAATCCTGAATTTTGTTTACATACTGTATTTGAATTGAAGAAAGGTCCCTTTCTCATATCAAAACACACATCTCCTGGGAACAATCAATGAGTAATCAATAACAAAGATTAGTGTTAGTTCATCTGTTACATGACATGACTTCTTATAGAAACCCATTGATCAACACACAGCACGTGAGATCAATACAACCTTTCATCTTCCTCTCCCCATAATTCCCAGGAGTGCCTAGCAAGGTCTGACTCCCATAGAAATTGATTAGTAAAATAGCAGGCAAGATGCAGTTGCATTCTTTCTTAACAATGATCTTTAGGAAAACAAATCTTCCAGTAGAGAAGCATTAAAATACAAATCCTTTTATTGCAAAAGAAAGCCTCGAGGTCTCTTCCAGCAAAGGTCACTCTTACTCACCATTCAAGCAATGGCAGCCAGGATCTGTCCTACTGGCCTGAGCTTAAGCTGGTCAACATGACATTAAAAATGCCAGCCTGTCCCAAAGTCAAACCACAGAAATTCAGTTCTGGAGACCCTTGACTTCCCCTATTATTGCAGCCTCCATTTTCCAAAAAGTGTAACAATAAACACGGATTATGGCACCTACCACCTGTATAGCACATCATACCTGATTATTTTACCTGCATCAAGCCAGGGTACCAGCAGATACACGGCAGCAGGTCTGGGTAAGCGCTGCACACCCCACACGCAGCAACCAGAGACCTCGCAGGTGGCCCCGCACCTCTGCTCCCACCCAGGCACAATGAAAGCCTCCTCTCATCCTTTCCCTGTAGCTGAGTGAGTAGCTTTCATTAAAAAGAGAGACTGCATAGCCCCCAACAGGCACCTCTAATCACCTTCCAGTTCCAAAAGGAGTGAACCAAGTGTAGTGGTGGATACTATGGGGATGGCAAGCTGGCAGCAGCAGCAAAGGCGAATAGCAGGTCAAAAAACCAATCCTGTCTGTCTGGTAGTGAAACCAGCAGAGGATAATGCCTTAGTCCTTGTCATGTTACAATGGCATGGGATAATTGTTTAGCAACAGATTAAGGGTTTTACAGTAATGCCATGATTTTTAGATATTTTATGTGCTGGCACAAATTTTATATTTAAGTGTAGTGGTATAAACTCCACTGAAGACATTTTTGCTTGAACACGAGAGCAAACATTCAGTCTGTGGGACCTGTTTAGCTGTGAGATCCAGTTATCAGATGGAGGTTTAGCTACTTGAGAGTCTTCAAGAGTGCAAAGCTTGAAGAAGCAATAATTACATTGCAAAGAGCAATGATACCCTCGTGAGAGCGGGGAACACACACTAGTGAAACGTGGGGAAAAAAAATAGTCCCTCAGATCCTTCCCTAGCAAAAAGAGCACAGTTGCATTGATTTCTGTAATTTCTTTTGTTTAGCTATAGCCATTTACATCAGCTTGAGAAGCTGTCAGTGTGATTAACACCCCTTAATTTCTTAAAGGCTGATTGATTTTCATGCAGTTTGTAAGTACTGAGCACTGCAGAAGCCAGGGCTGCTCATTATGGTGTCTGACCTTAGATCTGCTTTCAGGACTTATTGTGTTAAGGATCGCTGCACAATGCACCCATCTAAAAAACTGTCAGTCCTAACACCGGAGATGTCAGCAGTCACAATAACGTGTGATAAAAAATACCCACTCATTTTAGGTAGGCTGATTTTGTGTTAATGTCATTGTACGTAGGCTTTTGAAGAGAAATGCCATAGAAGTAGCAACATTTCTAGAGCACAGGGACTGTAGATTGATTGTGTGAAGTACATGAAAAGAAAAAGGAATGCCTATAATGTTACAAATAGGGAGATAAATGCTCACTGGACTGACTGACTATTAAGATTTACAAAGACAGTTAAGCATCTTCATGTCTAAAAAAGCAGCTGACTCAGATGTGACTCCAGATGATTTTCATTACCTCTTAATCTCTATTATTAATCTCTATTATTCTGTTCTATATCTCTGTTATTTAATCTCTATCATCTCTATAACACTAATTCCACAATCCACAGCTTAAAATATTTAAAAAATTCTGGATGAGAGGGTTTATTGTATAAAGGTTTTGTCATTATTTTATAATTTTATGATTCATATTTCTTCTTACATCTAAGATAATTACAATACAAACAATCCTTTGTTATATTTATCCTGTAAGATATAAGATAAGAGTAAGATTCCCAAGACATTTCTTATAGATATGTATGTTAGAGACACCACAAACACAGGATGTCATTTGATAATCCCTTACCTATAAAATTATTGTTATTGCAGCTTTCAACAGCACTCAAATAATAAGTGAAAATTTTTAAAGATATAATAAAACTCAAAGTATATATTGGTCCTCAAAGATTTGTGACAGCTTATTAAAATGTCTTCTGTGTCCCACTAGTCTTCATTACCAATGAGCATGCCTTAAAAACCTTGATGAGAAAGAAAATGTGCAAAGGGCATTCATGATGAGGATTAAATATGCTCAGCCCAAACCACTGAAATTAATTTCAAAATCTTAAATTACAGACAATTCAATCCTGTGAAGAGTGACAGGTGGGAGTAATCTGATCTGTAATCTGCATTTTAAGGTAAAATAAAAGGTCCTGTGGTAAGCCAGACTGATTTTTTTTTTGCCAGGCAGTGTCCCAATCCTTCCATACCAGATCTTTCTGTTTCCAGAGGGAAAGAAAAAAAAACAACTCAGACCCTGCAGTACATTTAATTTCAAATTCACTGGTGATTAACAAGTGAAATACATACACAAACGAGCCTGAATGGGCACCACTGTTATTACAGTATTAACTGTTTCCCCAATCCAATTTATTTATACTGAATGAGAATTTATTGATCCTCAAGAGCGGATTCACATGTGAAAAAATCAAATGATGAGTTAATTAACCCAAACACTCTTAAAATTTCCAGATTGCAGTCTCTGGTCTAGCCAGAATTAATTTTCTGAGCAGAGTTGTTGATGACAGATTATATATAAATAAGATCACAAGTTTAAGTAAGAGAGGTTTCCCCAAAGTACAAATTTGTAAAAAATTGGAAATCCAAATGCTACATCCACAAATGCTGATTATGATCAGTACCTTGCAATTCTGGCATTCACCCAGCATTTTGTGTTATTTAAACAAAACAGGCGTCTTAATTAATCTATTTCTGGTTTCCCTAGCACAAAGTGAACCTTGGGGATTATAAAATGGGAACATAGTGCACACCAACATAGAAACATACTGGTGGATATTTAAGAGACTGCAGAATCTGGTGCAAGGCTGTTCCCAGAAATGTAGGTTTAAAAGGACCTTTGCCTCTGAGAGGAATCAGCAGAAA
This sequence comes from Tetrax tetrax, assembly GCA_009806455.1. Taxonomy (NCBI): domain Eukaryota; kingdom Metazoa; phylum Chordata; class Aves; order Otidiformes; family Otididae; genus Tetrax; species Tetrax tetrax. Next base: position 309,741 of record WHYT01017386.1, on the reverse strand, counting down.
TCCAGAAAACTCTCCTAGCCCCATGATGCATAGGGAAGGAAAGTAATGGTTTCTGCTCCAAGTAGAACAGAGTTTACCAGAATATGTGCTCTCCTTTCAGCACATAGACTTGCACTCAGTTCTCATCACTGCCATTTCCCTCTCTCTCAATCTGCACAAGTCCTAGGAAGCAGTAGAGGCGTTTGGCGTAAGCTCACTCTCTCAACCTGGGAGGAAAGCAAGTCTGGGAAAGACTCACCGGCTTTCTTTTGAATGCAATGCTATTTTTGTTACCTTTTCTTAGCTTACTAAAAGGTTTCTCTACACTCTGTGAAAGACAGAAGAATATTCTGAAATAGGCAGTCAAGAACAAGTTGTGTTGCTCTTACCAGGCTTTCTGAAGAGCACAGTGCTGGATATCAGAGCACTGTGAGCGTAATTATGTTTTTAATAAACCAAAATTTGAATGTTTTACAGTTACCTGTAAAAGAAAGAAACTTGTCATTTTTATTTTAACCTTTAAAAATAATTAAATTAATTCCCAAATGTAAGATATTTATTTCAAATAAAACACTTGAAACTTTATTTAGCTTCAAAATTGGAACATTTCATCCAGGTTTCTTCCCCTCTGCCTACCCCCAAAAACTTGGTGAAGTAAACCCCGGCTCACTAAATCCAAACATGTGTTTCTTTATTAGGAAAGTGCCACCTTCGCTCAGTGCTACTGCCAATTTCCTTGGAAATGTGGTTTTAAATGTCACACGAGGAGCTGCTGAATGGTGAGCTCCACGGCGTGGGCTGAGCAGCTGAGAATCTTCCCCTGCGCAAACAGAGGTGTCTGTGTATCATATGCCTGTTCTCATCCAAACCTCCTGGTTCCCTGCCTCTCCCTCTCTTGAGCCTTATTAGCAGAACTTTTAGATCAGCTTCAGCGTTACCTGCCAGCCAAGCTTCTGTGCATTTTTTTTCCCCCCTCATTCAGCTTGTCAAGAAAAGGAGGCAACACTGAGAACTTCTAGGCTGATTTGAAAATTCAAATCCATCGTGTTCGGAAGAGCTTAAAAGCAGACAAAAGTAGTTGACTCTGTCTTCTTGACATTTATTATGAAAAACAGTGGGGCAGATTCTAAGAATATAATGTAGAAAACAACAGAATTAGTCTGATTTAAACACCTAAGGGAGAAAAACTAACTGAGAGGAGAAGAAAAAAACCAACAGAATTAGGAAAGTTTGTCAGTAGTTATTCAAAATAGTGTTTAGTGATTTAGGTAGAACAGTAGAGGAAAGCTTTTATGCATGTGTTAACTCTTCTATGGATAAATAATTGGCTCCATTTTTCACAGCTGTTCTTCTAACACCTCTAGTAAGCACTCAAATGGAAAGTTGGATGTCATGCAAGCACTGCATTTCCATACCAAAAGCCACCCCTGATATATCCTTCCCAGACCTAAGGGATTTCCGTAAGTCACATGAAAGGCATAAGATTACCAAAAGGTTTTAATTTTCCAAGGAGGTGGCCAGCTGTGAAAACTGATAAATACAGTTTCTGAAGTGGGTGCTCAGCAGAGGCCTAAGCGCTGTCATGCAGTACCAGTGGCGAGTGCCACGAATGGGACGGGTGGTGGGAGCCTGGGTTTCACATGCCTTGCCGCGTGCAGTCGGTGGCAAGGAGGCTTGGAGGCCATTGCTGTTCAACTAAGTGCCTGCATCCAATTAGACATTTTTCAGCAACAGGGAGATAGACAGGTGGAATTAATTGATTTAACTTTAAAACTACCCCTCTGTGTGTTTTTATGTCTGATATTTCCATACGTCCTTTCTTCCAGTGAGACAGAAATGGATGGAGCTGGCACACTGTCTGAAAGGCAGAAGACTGGAAAAAATCTTGTGTAACTTGTCTGAAAGTTTTTAAATATTGGTAGATTTGAAAGAAAGGAGAAACTGAACATGGCTTAATAATCACCAGAATGACAAAGCTATGTTAACACCAACAAGTCTTGCAGCCCAGTAAGAGAAGATCTAAAGGCAGACAGAAGACAGTGCCAAATTTCCGAGATCCTGTTGTCCATTTTTCATGTGTTTCTGAGGTAAGGGGATTACTTCAGATTAGTCTGTCCCTGTTGGCTGAACATCCATTAATGGGGCACTTCTAGTTTAGTTTAATCAAAAGAAAACTCATTTACAGGCTGTAGAACCATTCCTTAATGTAAGCTGAAATGCCATAAACGGGGGAAAATGTAGAATTTTGTCCAAAATGCAGTTTTGATCCAAACTAAAATGCTTATGTAGCACCACTGGAACTATTCTTAGTTTTGCTTCTCAATAAAAATTAACATGAATTACCACACATAAAACCAGCTTCAGTTTCTGCTTACACAACCACCTTATGACAGAAAATCATTATCAAGCTTCAGCCTTTACCTACTTTGCTGGTAAAAGAATTTTTCCAAACTATAGTAGCGGATGTCACCAGAATAGCAGTACCTGACCAGGCCTCTTTCAACCTGGTGACTATTTCCTAGTAATACTTTAATCACTTTCTCATAAATCTTTTAATTTTTAATGGTGTTAGCAGGTCAGCAGTTTTAAACTGGCATTGCTTCATTGAATCAAGGCTAGATAAGAAGCTTGTCCAATACCACCAGAGGATGTCACACAAGGATCCTACTGACTCCCCAGTGTGGTATTGAATATCATTAAACATTTAAATAATTTCTATTACAAATGAATGGCAATCCAGTGGGGAATTACTTCACAAACCTAGAAAGAGTAAATTTATTATATCCCTCTTGCAGGACATCAATAGCTGCTATCAAAACATGACTCACTCTGAAAAATGCCAGCACATTACTAGTCTCTGTTTAAAACTATTTTGTTTGAGAATTGCTGACAATCGACCTATACCACTCACGATAAAGCATTCACGTATTAAGTGCTACAAGGCTAGGCTAAAAAAAAAGATATAGAGAAGACTACCTGATTACTGTTGCTTCTTGCAGCAGACTTGATTTGTGCTGGCACTTTTTCCCTTTTATAGTAGAAAACCTAGCTTGATGACAGTGATATCACCACAGACTGAGTGCTTTTGCTATCAGCAGCCATCTGCAAGGCACGTGAAGTCCCCAAGTAAATTCCCAAGCCACAGGCCTTTGTGATTAAATCTTGTGGGTGGGAATGCAGACATACCTTTCCCGAGAGAAAATTATCTGGTACACCAGGAGGCATCCCTATTAGTGTCTGGCAAACCTTCCGTGCACAAGAACTGGCTTTTAATGGGGGATTTTGCAAATTGCACCAGCTTTGAATAGGTGCCATCTGTGCTTCTGTGCATGAATTCCACTACTTCCCTACCCAAATGGTGAAATAACAAGATAAAATGCAAGTTATTTCACAGAGAAACTTCAGAAGTCACAGCATGAGAATCAGTAAGTGGTTTCTTGACAACTCCAGATACTAAACAAAGATCTAAAGAGATCCCTACGCAGGCAGAATTATGGTCCAGTTAATAGAGAGGGAATTAAAAAAGAAAAGGAAAAAAAAAGGGGGGGAGGGGGTCAGCATAGATTTGAATATTCAAAAACTAAAGGCATGACAGCACAGACTTACAATGAGAACACTCTTGCTCTCAGAGTCCAGTGAAAAGCACCAGCTTACACTGCATGCATAACAGCAGGAGCTGTCAGCTCATCACCAGGTGGAAGGAAGCAATCTCCAAGAAGCTGCCCATCGTTTCCAGTGATAATTTATTAAAAAAAAATATTCCTGATATAATTATCCAAAACTATTAAATTATCTTATTCCTGAGGCTTAGTCCATGACTATGTTTCAGGAAGAAATACAAATCTCAGATGGGTCAAAATAGACAGCGTATCATGATAACTAAATCTCATTCCACCCATTCTTCCAGCCTGCTAGAAGGTCAAATAAATGAGTCAAAAGTTTACTTAAAATAAACTGGAAAAAAACCCATACTGACACAAAGTTATACATCACTCCCAGCAAAATTTTCAAGTAGGGCAGAGCAATACATTTGGTCTCCTGGTTTTTTTTTCCTCAAGTTTCACACAGCTGCCTCACACAGCATGTTCATGGAGGTGTAAGGAAGCTGATATAAAGCTGGGTTTCCAGCCCCCAGTGTGGGATATTTCACTTGATGGGGAATGTCTGCCTGCACATTTTGCAGTCTCCCTGTCACTGTCATTAAATGGATTTTCAGTGTTAAATTGCACTCACATGAGTGAATTCAAGGAGTTCAGAAGCCTTTCTAGTAATTGGAAAAGATTTTAGGCCAAGCATTTTGACCTGCACTTTTCAAAAAGATTTCAAGGGCTGATTATTAATCAAGCCATGAATATTTACAATGGAGCCATACTGCCTTCTGGAAATCTGGCCTTTTTTTTCCATGTAGCTCTAGAATTTAACCTCTTCTGAACACCTGCTTCATAACAGGGATCTGTTTTATTTTTCCTTATGTAACTAGGGTATTTCTACCTAAGATCAAAAATAAAAAATTATACTTTTTGCTGAGTGCTTACCAAGCCAGCAAGTGTCTCATATCCCAGAAGTAATATTGACCTCTTCCAGGGCTGCATTTTCTGTCTGCACATCATGCGTCTGATGAATTTTGCTTTGTAGCTGAGCACTGAAATTACATGTCATCACTATGATTCTTCCCTATAGAATAACTTTCCAAAAAGGTGATGTTAATCTTCCCTGCATATGAGAGACACCCAGTTGGCTTAGAAGAGGAACATTTTTATTTTACCCCTGTATATGGTAAATTTCCTGGCACTTTTTTTTGCTTGCAGCATAGATAGTGCAGTCATAGGAGCAGTTCCAGAAATCCAGAGCCTCAACGTCAGTGCCACAGTGTGGGATTTCATAGCACTTCTGTCAAGATTGTTGAGAGCTGCTGGCAGCCCAGCAGTTATTGCAGAGAAGTATTTAAGAGCTGAGGATGAAGAAATTATGCAAAGAGGAATATCTCTCTGTAGCTTAAAGATAATGTTTTGATTTTACTCTTATTTGCATCAGAATAACTTTTTTTTAAGTGTCAGGAGAGTCAATGGAGTGACTCTGCTATACAGCTACAGCCTTTCCTTTGAGTTTCCACGTAGCAACAATACCTCATGTGTTCCTGTGATGGACGGTACTAACCCAGCGATGAATACTGAATTGGAGGTTGGACTAGAAGACCTTTAAAGGTCCCTTCCAACCAAAACTATCCTATGATTCTATGAATACCAGGGCAAAAATGGGGAACTAAAAGAGCACATTTTTTGCCAACTGGATGACCTGAAATCCTGCACATATTTTCAATGAATTAAACCAGGGATTAAATTATGCATATTTACTTTGGAAAGGTGAGTATCAGACAAAGCTACTGAATTTTTGTTTGGCTTTGATTACTGTCATTCACTGTCAATTACATTTCAAGGTTTTGTTTAATCTTGTGATTTAAGAGATGCTACAGGTTGACTTGCTGATTCTCACTTATTAATTTTTAGAGCGGCATAAAGAAATCCTGACTTTCATCTTCTGGCAATATATGACCTAACCCCACCGCAGTGCTTCACTCTTAAATTACCACCAGTCTCCTATCTTGAAGGACACTCCTTATTTTAAAGGACACCTCTCTTGCCATTCACGTAGCGTGTAACAGGAACTCCCAAACAATCAAACCTTTCCAGAGCCAGCTGAGTAATTATTGATTTCGTTTCCTTGTTTTCTCAGTCTTTCAACAAAATCAAGCCACAGATGTTAGGAAAAAAAAAAAAAGTGATGTGAAGATGGAAATTCCTTCTGTGACTCCTAAAATTGCATTGGTTTGCACTTCTGAAATACAAGGAGTGAATATAGCTGCATGTAGCCACATTTCAGACTTTACTCCAGACCTCTGCTTTTATATTTGTATCCTAAGTCGGGAAACAGTATTCCAGGCAGAAAAAAAAATCTGAACAGGTTGAATAATAACTATGCAAACAGCAAAGGCTCCCACATACAGGCATGAACATTGCATGCAGGTTAGGGCTTTCAAACACAGTGATAAAGCAGCTCTTGCTGGCAGAGACTGAGATTTTATAAGCCTGGTCTTCTCTAGGCATTTGGGCCTATTCTGGCATCACCCAGGACGTGTGGGAACACCAGACACATAGGGCTTCGCTGCACTGCTTCGCTGGCTGCTCCAAGTGACAGAGAGGAGAGAAGGAGCATTTCAGCGTCAGGTTGTGTAACAGGAGAAAGAAAAACAAACAAGGTTTCTTTGACCTCTGGAAGACAAGAGGGTTTCAGAGATTGTCTTAGAAAAAACAGAGTCCAGATTCACTCATATTTGACAGGCAGAGCTCTGTGAGGGAAGAAGCTGGCCACAGTGAAGAATAACAAAAAGAAACAAAACAATATTTTTTTAATTTAGATCCTTAAAATTATCTGTCTTGCATATGCTGAAGTTTAGGACAGGAAGCATTCACTGAAGAGCAAGATACAACAGAGAACTGTCACAGAATAAAAGCTCTTATCTGAAAACACACCAGCAGGAGAGCCAGAAAGAGGTATCATGAAAAGACATACATTAACTCTTAATATCTGACTGCACAGCTATATTTCTGAATGAAATAATCCTCAATTGGTTGAGGTATTTTTTTCTGGGGAAAAAAAAAAAAAAACCACCAAAAAAACAACACAACAAAAGAAACAACAATGTGGATGTTTAAGGAAATATGAGCTTAATAGGAAGAATGAACATAAAGGCTGGGTGAGGATGATGAGAGTTAGAAGGTACTCAGAGATCAGCAGAGGCTGTGCGGCTGCACAAGGTGTCCTCATTGGGAAAGTGGCCCCTGCAGAGGTGGGCAAGCCTCCCCATTGTGTCACCTATGTAAGGAAATCCCCTGTGGCACCACAAGCATGAGCCGCAGCTTTGTCCCCACATGCCCAACACTCAGGAGGATCACAGGTAGCCATCCATCCTCACATAGGCATTGTCATGTGCTCTTGATCTGCTTCCAGCACAGCACCCACACATCAACTTCCCATCTGCTCTCTGTGGCCCAGGAGTCCCACTCCAGTTTCATGCTCTAACTTTTTATACCCATGGCTATGTCTTGCACGACTGTGGAGAGAGTCTGTCTCACAATGTGAAAACACCTGCACAGGGTGCGGACAATAGTTGAATATTGATTTCCTTCAGGTCCAGCTTCAAAATAACATCAGCATTTATAGCATCCCAAAGCATTGCTGTTTGTTTAGAAATCAAACCAAAAATCATAGAATCATAGAATGGTTAGAGTGGGAGGGACCTTCAAAGGTCGTCCAGTCCAACCCTCCTGCAAGGAGCAGGGACATCCCCCACTGGATCAGGTTGTTCAGAGCCTCATCCAGCCTGGCCTTGAACATTTCCAGGGCTGGGGCATCCATCACCTCTCTGGGAAACCTGTTCCAGTGTTCTACCACCCTCATTGTAAAATGCACTGAAATGAAGTAAAACTGGTAAGTGCCACCTGGAATATTAAAATAGGTTTGTGGTCATTGTATATTTAAAAATAGTAAAAATATTCTCTCGGGGAAAAAAAAAATCTGTTTACATTAAATGTCACTTCAAGTGAAATATTTTTCTTTACTTTTGGTTTAATTTCATGGCTCTAATTCCATGGGCATCTTCCTCCCGTGTATTCCAATTAGTTGTTTCAAAAGCAATCTCTAAGGTGTTGCTCTTAGTCCTGACTTACTCACTGCCACAGGGGCACAGACTGAAGGATCTAAGGGGGAAAGCAACATAGCATTGCCTGCAATTCGCATTACAACTCAGCTGTTTTCAATAGAAAATCTCTGACTGCCACTCCAAATGGTGCAACTCTAACCTCTTCCTGAAGAAGAACAGGGAATCATGCAGCCTGCATTCTCAAGACAGCACATGTTTGCCCCTCAAATCTTGATGTTTTACCTGCTGCTTTCTCTGTCTGTATTTGTTGTTCATTTTCCCCACAGTCCTGGAGCTCCAGCTTCAAATTCTGTGAGAGTAAAATATTCCACAATGAGGGAAGAAAGTATCTTCAACAACAAAACGTGTGAAATCGTCTTTAGGACCTCTGTGGATCTGATTCTCATCTCTGCTAACTCCAACTCAGCAACTTCTGCTGGAGCAAATGAAGTCAGAATCCAGTAAAGTATCTCTGTAGAAGATCTTGAGGGCTCATTACTTTGGGATATGATTTATTTTCCTCTTTAATGGACTAGATTGGTAAGACCTCTTCACAGAAATAACTTGCCTGCCAGGAATTGCCTGTTCCCCTTTGCGGGCTGTTAAAGTTTGTAAGGCTGCCCACATCATGGTATTTTAATTTGGGTAGCATAGAGCTGAACACAAGGGCTTAATACTTGTCATAGCATGCCCAGCAGAACTTGACACCTATCCCCGCTCGTGCCTTTTGGCATTTGCAATCAATGTTTCTCTTGTTTGTCAGCATGCTGCCATCAAGTTCATTCATTACAAATCCATCCTGTAAAGAAACATTACGTGATAAGATTTGTTGTAAGGCTTGCTTTTCCTAACAGAAATTCAGTCAAACAGCAAAGCCAATTTGCTATAATTTGTACGTAAGGGATGTTTCACCTTCTAATTTAACAAACTTGAAAAAGTAAAAGTGAGGGAAACATTTGTTTTACCCTTCAGACATCTTTTCTTCCTAGTTCTTATGTAGCAGCATGGAGGTCCCCAAACTTTTGTCCCTCATAGCCTCTCATAGGAGTATTCAAGGAGTGTGCAGCATTGCAAATTTTGAAGTTGTGACCAGATGTGTGCTTGTTCCATAGCCGATAGACACACCTGATAGTCATTCACCCATGTGACGTGCTAGTACCTAATGAGCTGGGTATTCATCTCTGAATGCGACAGCTGCATATCCTGTTTCATGGGGAGGTGCATGCGTTGGGTCGTGCTGCCACAGGCTACTGAGGGCAGAAAGGAGTCAGCCAGCAGCTGAACGGTTTGTTTGTGCAGACTGGGTTTGGCATGTGGGCTGATGTTGCCCACTCTTTCTAGCAGAACATTGTCTGCTCACAGCTTTGCAAGGAGAGAACCTGTAAGTTCTTGCACGCACGTCTTCTCAACAAGCCTCTCAAGCTGCCTCCTTAGACTGCCTAAAGAATGTTCAGAAGGCTTCCCATCTGGACAACTATGAGTTAATTGCCTCAGCACAAAGGAAGGTTTAGCTGTTGAAAATAAAATCATTTTTTTTAAAAAATTATTAGAACCTAAGGAGAGGAAGGGGTAGAACTGCAGTGAAGACTGATTTAAACACACTTTATTCCCTGTAGCCTAGTCAATTGTAAAGAAAAAAACCTGCTCAATCTTTTCAAATTTAAGATACTCTTCCTTAAAAAAAAAAAAAGTGTGTTCTTATAAAAAACTGTACAACAGATCCTCTCCTACTCCAGGTCAACATAGAACCAATGAGGATCCTATACATGTCTTTGCTACATCCACACATCTTAAAAAAGCATGTGTTGCCTCCTCTTACACTGTAAACTGTTGTCCCAAATTTGAATGTGTTTACTCAGTATGCAGTACATCAATCTTATGCACATGGGTATATATTTATTGCATTTCCACACAGAGATGGGTACTGGGTGGTAAATCAACAGAGCTAGCAGCCCGTGGTTACAATAGCATTACAAATTTATACAATTCAGAATAACAATTCCACCTTTTGGTCACACTTACTTAACTACAATTGGTTAGTTCTTTTCTTTTGTTGCTTTAAAGATACAATACTTCTTAAATTTACTAATCATGCTCAGTGATTAGGAGTCTTTATCTGAGGAGGGGGCGATTTTAGCACTAAAGGTGTGGTTTTCATATTATAACGACAGAGTTCACTTTAAGGACACTAATTAGTGGAATTTTGTTGACCATTCACAACTTTTATCAATATTATGCACCTGCAAAGATAGACATCCCCTTAGTTTAATAAATATTTTCATGCTCCGGATCCCTTCTTACCTGCTTGAGCTTCGCTAGCAGGTCTGCTCTCCTTGAGCCTTTCTTGGAGTTTCTTTGTTCTGGCAGATTTATAGCATCATCCTGCTCTTTCAGGGCCATGTCTGCCATGTTATTCTTTGCTTATATTGGTTCTCCCTTTCCCATGCAGATCCTTGCTTACTTCCAGCTCCTTTGACAATCATCCAGCTTTTGGCACCTTCTGGGGCAAGACGTTTCTTTTTAATCAGTTTTTCAGTTTCTCTTCAAGGGTATAGTCATTAGAAGGGTATGTATTGTTTATGCAAAGTAACTTGACTTGCTCAAATAAGATTCTGTTTCACAAAATATTCATTGTCCTTGCCTAATGGAAAATTTCATAAAAGCTCATTCATGTAAACTTCATAAAAAATTCATTCATGGATATCAAAACCATACAACTCAGAATAGCAGTTCTTTCTCGTATCTCCCCATTAGTCAGCGTGAATGTTTATCACTCTCAGCTAAAAGCTGTAACTGAGAATGCAATCCAACTGCACCAGTGAAACCTTCTGGATCAACAAAACATGCATGCCTCCAAAATGTTAAATTCTCCTTTTAGAGCAAATGTAGCACTTTCCAAAGGATCAAAAAGTGATCAGCAATTACAGGGTGAAAGACAATAGCATAGGTAAATTGGAGATGTAGTAAACTTAACAGTGCACTAAATCCCCTTCACGTCCTCCATTTTTTCCTGGACAGGTGAAAAGAAGGGCGTACAACAAAGCAACCTCCTTCTAAGAACAAAAATACTCACAATGGTGCAGCAAAATGGCAGTACAGCAATATTAGAAATGCAGAAGAGCATTGCTGTGTACCAAAAGAACCAATTAATCCCGAGGGCTGGCGTAAAGTCTGTAAGAACCAGATGTATCAGCATTAGAAACACAGTCAGAACTTGTGCTGTCAGCTGCAGCCTTAGCAATTGGAAGCAATTAAAAAGGAAAAGGATCTGTGCGTGTAGTGGTCAGGCACAGTGAAAACTACAAAGCTTCAGTGTGATACAGACTTTGAAAGATCGGTTCCAGAAGCCATTTCCAACACAGAATCACAGAATAGTTTGGTTTGAAGTGACCTTTAAAGGTCATTTAGTCCAACCCCCCTGCAAGGAGCAGGGACATCTCCAACTGGATCAGGTTGCTCAGAGCTTCATCCAGCCTGGCCTTGAATGTTTCCAGGGATGGGGCATCAACCACCTCTCTGGGCAACCTGTTCCAGTGCTCTACCATCCTCATTGTAAAAAATTTCTTCCTTCTATCCAGTCTGAATCTGCTTCCTCGTCCTATCACAACAGGCCCTGCTAAAGGGTTTTTCCCCGTCTTTCCTGTAGGCCCTCTTGAAGTACTGGAAGGCTGCTCCAGGTCTCCCTGGAGCCTTCTCTTCTCCAGGCTGAATAGCCCCAACCGTCTCATCCTGTCCTCATAGGAGAGGTGCTCCAGCCCTCTTATCACCTTTGTGGCCCTCCTCTGAACCTGCCATAACAGGTCCATATCCTTCTTATGTTGGGGGCTCCACAGCTGGATGCAGTACTCCAGTTGGATTCTCATGAGAGCAGAGTAGACGTTCAGGGAAGAGGAACCCCAACTAGAAAACAAGTATGACATGTGGAGTGAAGAGGTGGCTTTAAAGTCACACTGAAAACTGGAAGTATTTCCAAATGACTGATGTTTTGGGATAACTTTTCAATAGAATTTGTGAAGGCAAAGATGAAATAAAATAAGCGGGTTTTAATATTATATTGACCAATTTACAGAAGCAAGGTTATTTCATTTGGATTCGGGCAGTTCTGTTTCTGCCAAGGCTTGTAATCACAAAGCTGTGCATTAACAAAAGAAACTTTTTCCCAAAGCACCTGTAAAACAGGTGGGAATGACTTGGCTACAGGGTTTTGTAAATCAGTCCAAAGTCTTTTCCTGTTCTGCCCCTTCATCCTGTTGTGCTGCAGATCTGTCAGATGGGGCCCTTGGAGCCCTGCAAGTGCCCTTACTGCAGAATATGCAGGAGTCAGCCCGTGCCCATGCCCATGCCCATGCTCATGCCCATGCCCATGCCCATGCCCATGCCCATCGTGGTAAGAAGCTCTTGCTGTAAATAGCTGAAGGAGTTAGCTCAGGCATGACAGGCGTAGCCCATTAATCTAACACATGCTTCCCTAAAGCATGGAGACTGTTACGGATAAAATTTAAGGTGAATATTTATTGATCACTGCAATATTTCTGTATTATTTTGAATTGCTATTTTTTCTTTGCAATTATACTCAATAGAGTTATGAAATAAGAAAATGACCAAGTAAAACTGGTAACGTCAGTTCAACTAATTAAAGTTTAAAATAGTGCAGTCTCCATGTCTTTTGCAGTTATTTATCACTCTAATACCTACAACAATAAAATCAAATTTAATCCATGAATTACACTGGATTATCTAGTGATAATCACAGCAATAAAGGAAAATGATACACAGTGGGAACTTGGTTCTCAGTACCAAACAAGCTATCAGCAATAAAATACTAATGAATAATACACTTCATTACAGACAGAATACCATTCCCCATCAAAAGTGCCATCAAATTATATAACATTACTGGCAATGGTACCTGAAAAGACATATAATGGACATGAAATTCCAAGAAAAAGATTAAGTCATTATCTCTATGTTGTTACTGCAGAAATGTAATCATTTCACCTTCAGAAAGCAAAGAGCTCTATAAAAGCAAGAGTGAACTCTTTAAATATTTCCCTGCATGTGGGAAGGTAAGTATAAGCAAAACAGTGGATAATAAGAGTCAGTGTGTCATGCTGGGTTTTTTCTCTTTCATTCATATTTAATTCTTTTTCCTTTTAAGTCTGGGGTAAGTCAAGCTTCTTACAGATGTTTCCTCTCAGTGTAGAGACCAAAAATCAAGCCGGCCAGAGACTAAGCTAATCACTTAGTCAAGACTCCATTTTGTTCATTCTCCAACTAGTTTCATTATTTACCAATTTTGGATGAACTATGTTCTAGCTTCAGCTAGACAGGATGAAGGTTACCTTGCTGCATTATCCCTCATTTTACTGCCCAGATGTTAAGGTGCTTTTAACAAAGACAAAGTTTAAGCCTCTCAGGGTTGGAGTACCCGAACCACTACAGTCCCCGTACTGAGAGCTGTCTAGCCATTAAGATTGTTAGCATATTTCCACCTGGATGCTTCAGGAAACTTGCTGATTAGCATGTATAGTTTTCATATCATCACTGGACACCTAAGTCATGTACATCCTAAAAGGATGAAAACACTTCCAGGCAAGGGATTTGATCTGTCACATCCATTTGCATGCTTGCCCCAGTGGCTACTAGCTTTAGACAAGCTCCTTACTCAGCATACACCTTTAGGTCATCTCTCTGAAGGGCCTAATTTTCCAGATGCATTACACAGAGCATTGCGTCTGGGCTTTGAATTCCACATGAGCACATAAGGATTAGGGATCTTTCTTTTCCCCATTGGGAAATATGCTGCAATAGACTGTAAGACAAATACAAGACACGTCTTTCTTATCTGCTATAACTGATGTTTTACGACAAAGAAAGAAATGAGCAATGTATCACTCTTTAGACAGCTAGCTAAGCCAGTGATGGAGCAATCTCCATGCTTATAAGGAGGGTCTGACCTCAATTAATGAATGATACTTTAAGCCATTAGAGAACACATCTCCTACTGTGAATTACCAAACTAATGAGGTGCAAAAGTGACAAAATCTTAATTATCCCAAGAGCTGTGGCAATTTTAATGAGGCAAACTGAACATGGAGAAGAAGGTAGTATCACATTTCTTTCCTTCTTCCTTTGGGAACTACCTTTTCCAGGATTTGGCATGAGAGGAGTGATTGTGCAGATTGTTATACTGCTGGGTTATATTCTCTAATCATAGTGGGCATTTGGAGGAAGTTAAATTGAAAGTAAGAGAACATAAAAGCTGCTTATTGGGAAAATGCCTACTGTGCCCTTCATCTGGGTGCTAAGAGGAATGACCACAGAAACTGCTATCTATATAAAATCTCACTATAAAATACCCTGCCAGCCTGCCTACTGGGAAAAGTGTTCTTTGGAAACACCTGACTGCCTTGCCCAGTCCATTGACTGCAGAGAAGTCAAAGGTGGTGGCACTCCTCAGGTCCTATACTTGTGTGGAAGGACTTGGGTCACTTACCCAGCTGGTGGTAATTTATAGTTCACTGCCCAATTTAGCCTGACTCCTGCTGGGGTTGACCAGTTTCTTTGGATGGGGCTTTGAATGTAGGGGAGATGCTGGTGGTGGGGATCAAATATCAAAATGCTGAAAAATTACTGCTCAGCATACTGGGTTAAACCATTCTCCTACTTAGAATTTGTCAGGAAAATCTGCATTACTGTAGAAAATTATTTATCTGGCAAAACTGAAATGTTCTTGTGTGAGAATATGTCAGTTTTGATGAAAGGAGGTTTTTTTTCAGGGTTAGCAATGGAAAACCGAGAGTGAATGAAGACAAGACCCAACTCTAACAGTGAAGGTTTAGAAAGGTTTAGAGATGACTACTGGGACATACAGGACTGGATCCCTACCCCTCTCCAGCTCTACTGGAGTAGATACATGTATCTGTCTCCGTTCCGTGTGACTCAGGCCTGTGCCCACCTTCACCCAAGCTTTCTTCATTGTTTTGTGCTTACTTCACGCCAGCCTTATGATAATTGGAGACTCAGATTTCTCTTCTTTCTTTAGGGCTCATAGCATCACATTTTTTTCAACTGAAGTATCAAAGTTGGAAAGAACAAACACTAAAAAAATAAAGGATGCTGGATTTCTCTATGTACTCAGACAAAAAGAAGTGGTTTTTCAGGCAGAACCTGTGCTATGTAATAACTAAATAAAATAATATTTCACCATAGGATTATATCAAGAAAAAGAGCATGCAAAGAGCTTCTGTATTTATTACTAAAACAAAAATATTTTTCATTTGTTCCCCAGCAAAACATATTGTTATAGTTCATTCCTTTGTCATAAAATTGAGGCAATTTGTAACATAGACTTACCCACTCCGAAGATTTAACAAGACTTTTATTTGTGCATTTTTTTTTTAATATAATTTTTAATTACACGGACTACACATACCACACAATTTATACAAAGGACTTCTAGGGTCAAACTCATTTGATCAGAGGAATTAATTATCACATGCAAGCCAAGAGAAAACTCAGTTGCTGATTGCAGTCACTCTGATAGGAGATTTCAGTCCTGCCATTTTCGCTAATGGTTCCAGCAGTACATAGCACAAACGGGCTGGTAAATGACAGATGTTTGGAGAAGTACTCCTCTATTAGAATAAAAGCTTGGACATTGAATTCAATTAGGGCATAGAAATACTCACTCTGCAAAACATAGAACCAAAAAATAAAAATACATTTTTTCTGAGGAAAGATATTTAATTCATTGCTTTATTTTCATTTTGTTTCAATCTTCTGGATTTTTTTAACTATAAAAACACTTATTGTAACTTAACAGGCAAAATTCTGAAGGAAGGAATAAGTTGGGAAACTGTCAATTAATAAAAATAAATAGAGGAATAAAAGAAAAAAATCAACTTCTTTCAATTCAACCCAATCTAAAGGTCTTTTCTGAACCTTGTGAAATAAAAAAAAAAAAACCAAAAAGGGTATTTACTAAAACATTTTGCAATTTTAAGGCGAATAAGATGCACACCAAAAAACAAAGATTATCGCTGATTCACAACTAACTTTCCCATGTCTGATTATTCCTGCTAAGACAACTCGTTACTTCTTTTGATCCTCTTGAAGAGGGGCAGCCCACCTGACGGGGAGCAATGGGGCAGGGGAACACCAAAACTTCTCTGGCTAGGTGGAGGGGAGAAGAAACCCCAGGAAACCAGGGAGAACTGGAAACACATGGGTCAGGGGACAGAGCCAGTTGGGCCACCTTCCCAAATGGTTTTATTTGAAGGTTTGGACAGAATCAATACAGTCTCATGAAGCACTTTGGTTTTGTCAGATTAGTATTTCTCAGTGAGCATTGCTGAGGTAGGGAAAATGTGCACACTGAGCAGCAAAACAGGTCACCGCAGGGTGCGGTGTTTTTATAATGCTTTAAATAGTTTGGCAAAGAACGTGCTCCAACTCTACTGCCTTACCAGTGAGTCTCCAAATGAAAATAAATGTTCCTTGTCACATTCATTTGAGCTCACTTTGTGACATGAATTACAAAGTGAGGACTGGGCAGTGCAAACATGTACTACCACACAGGTATCTTTGAGCATCAGGTAAGCGAGACACTCTGCTTACTTGCAGTCTGAGTTTCATATTGCCAGGAAAGTCAGCTCTCAACTTCCCTGGAGAAAACAGAGAGGATGAGGAAGGAAAAGGAAGGCAGAGGTGACCATCGAGTAATTTCCTCTTTTTTTTGTTGTTGTTTTTTTTTGCAAAGGAAAGCAAAGTAAGACAAGTAACTTACCTTTGTGCTGGTGATGACTGCTGGTGCTCTTCTCTGCCAATATTTTGCCCTCTTGAAGTCTGTCAGCTTTGGGCAGGAGCAAAACATCTCCAGGATACATCTGTGTCTGCCCTGTGGCAGGACACTCCTATCAAGCCATGGGAAGAGACACAAAGGGACTACCAATCTTGTGATGTCATAATTTATTTTTCCCTAGTGTAGAGTCTTTACAATTAGATCCAAGATTGACATGTCAGACTTGCTATAGTAATTCAATCAATGTAAGTGCAAGTACTCATGAGGCTTACTATTAGGATCAGTAATTTAGGAAGCTTAGTATGGATATAGGTGCCTGCCTCTGTTTAGGAGACCAATAAAGGGAAAGAAAAGGATCAATATATATTGTCCCTTATAAATAAAAACATATACATATCTAAGAATACCCATGAAATACCATGGATTACTATAGAAAATATGCAGCCTCTTCATTAACACATGCAAAAGATTCTTGAATTTGTATACTAATCAAGATAAACCTACTTATGTGAAGTTATTTTTATACACTAGAAACATAATATCAGATTATAATTATCCAGGGGCACCTCACAGTTCATTTACATTTTGTAGCACACAGAAGAAGGTAGCCTTTGAATTTGTGTAAATATACACAGTCACGTAAAAGGGGACTTAGCAGGAAATTTAATCTAAACCCAGTACAAAGTTGCAACTCCAGTGGGTGATGATTACCTTATTTTGAAAATCATTTCTGTGCTCTGGAGACCGGAGTGCTATGTAAGTAATATAATTTTATGAAGATAGTTTCTGTTTTGTAGTATCAACTAGTCTTATTTCTTTTATCTCCATGTAATCATGTGTTTTCTCTGTGTGAGCTACAGAGCATCTGCAGATTCCAACTTTGGGAGGTCAGGGTTTGACACAGTCTGCTTCTGTGGGAGGTTTTTCTCAATTTGCATACGCTGGTATTGGCCTTTTCCTGCAGTCTAAGTAAGTGAGTCCAATTAAGGAGCCTTGCTGTGATCAATAAACACTGGAATTGTCGCAAAGTATTTGGGGAGTGAGATACCAGGCTTTCCAGCATGGAGCTTGTTTGAAATGGGAGAGAATGCAGTTGCTGTAAAGCCTGCTTCTAAAAGGGAAATGTCTGCTTATTAAAAAAATGCTGTGACTTGAGACATTTTTCTTTTGTCATTTGAAACAAGTCACTCTTATGGCTGCTGAAAGACTTTTTCAGTCCATTGTATATTTGTAACAAATCAGGAACCAAATATTAGGGACATATTAAAAAGTAAAAAATATATATATTTCTAGCAAGCATCTAGCCCTTGTTGCTATTTGTATTGATTCATTACAGCTACTAGAATGAACAGCATATTATAAAATCACCAAATTATTCAGCAATTGTAAGGATCAGACTTGTGGTGTAAAATGAAGAAGGATAAGATTTTTTTGTTGTTGTTTATTCCAGAAAACTAAGGTCATTAATGTAATACATGTTATTTTTTGAAGAGACAGTAAGTAATATGGCTATGAGAGAAATATTTTCACTATCTTTTCAGGATACAGACTGCCTTCAGAAAAAGTCACAGTAGATTCATGGATTTGTTAAAACTCTGTCTGCACCATACTTTTGAGCTTATGGAGGGGTATTTAAATTAAAATAAAAATTAAAAATTAAATTTAAAAAGGTGGACTCTACACCCAAGCCTCAAAGTCTGTAAGTCTTTGACAGGCTGTGAAGAGGAAAATATATGACTGTCATTACTGCAAACAGGCACATTTTTTAGATATTTAAAGATACAAGGCACAGAAATCAAAACTAGAAGAATTTCAAGCAGCACAGAGCTCGTCTCAGCTCGCCCCCTCCCCAAAGGATTAGTTCATCATGCACAAAATCGTACCGAATAAACCTAGTTCAGCTTTTAAATTAATTGTAACATTTTGTCCCCCTCCATCTACCTATCTGCACATATATCTTTTCAAATGGCTTCTCCCAAGGGGCCGTGTATCACCTCCAGTAATGACATCAATAACTCTCAGAGATGATAGTTAGGAATCTCCCTGATGTCACTGTGAGTGATTTACTCTCCAGCAAGGACTGCTAGCCAACTAGCTGTCAAGCTGCTGCTGATTGCTTCAACACAATGGAACAGCAAAGGCCAGGCTTAGGAGAAATGGTTGAAATAAATCTCTCAAGTGCCATGAATACATTTGGCCAACAGATGACAGTAAAATGTATGGCAACTAATAGCATTAGAGAAATTGCACTTGGGGAGGCCAGATCTCACTCGTGGTGCAGATTCTGTAGTGCTTTGATAGTGCTGAAAGAAAAATTGCCTGAAGTGGAGTACATGGCTAATTTCACCATGGTGTAAAAATGGACACAGTATCACGCCACAGTCCTTCGTGAAACTGCTCCGGCGGGGTCATCTCTTCCACGGAGTGCAGTCTCTCCAGAACGGCTGCCCCAGCGGGCCCTCCACGGGCCACAGCTGCGGGATCCTTCATGGGCTCCAAGTGGATCTCTGCTCCTCCGTGGACCTCCATGGGCCGCAGGGGGACAACCTGCTCCACCATGGTCATCACCACAGGCTGCAGGGGAATCTTGGCCAGGAGCCGCATTACTCCTCCCCCTCCTTCTTCACTGACCTTGGCGTCTGCAGCTGTTCCTCTCACAAGAAAAATTCTTCACAACAGGCTGGCAGATGCCTCTCAGGATCTCTTCATATCATCCATCTCATCTCCTCTCCACTTCTTGCAGCCGGGCCAGGCAGAGTTAGGTGCAGTTGGCCCCCCAGGGTGAGGCCTGCAAGGCCCATGAGGCCCACGCCTTCGCCTCTGGGCCTCTGCCCCCGCTCAGCTTCTTCACATCTTCTCTTCTCTCTTTTTTTCCTGTTTTCCCCTTCTTAAATACATTATCACAGAGGCATTATCACAGAACATTCTGCTACCAATTGGCTCGGCCTTGGCCAGCAGCAGATCTGCCCTACGCCCTGAAAAAAGGGGAGTAACTTCTAGCAGTTTCCTACAGAAGCTACCACTTTAGGCTCCCCCTTCACTAAACAAAACCACAACACATGCCTATTAATTACATTTCAAAACCCTGTCCTGCCTTTTGTTGTTAAAAAACAGTGCTTTTGTGCATTGAACAGTGCACAGAGAAATCAGAAGATTCAAATGATCAATCAGAGGGCCAAAACCAACTTCTGACAAAAGTCTTCGCCTTCGTGGCGTGCTACCACTGCATCTTGTTCTTTCAAGGAAGGGGATCATTTACTGCTCCTGAGACAGGTGAGAGGAGATGAGCAGATCAGTACTTAATTTCTTGCTCTGCCAGCAGGTCAGCCCTGTCAAAACCTGAGACACTAGTGGGCATAGTGCAGTAGAGCCTGAGCTCAGCCAGGTGAACTCAAGAGTAGTTGCTTCCAGAACGAATTTTCACATAAATCTTGACTAAGGCCCACTTTAACCAAGCAAGTCGTGAACTTAAGTCCCCTTATGTGATCCAAGCCAAGGCATTCATCCTTCAGACAAGAAAAAAGTATATGAAGCACCCTTTCTTCTCTGGATTATGCCAGGAGAGAGCTTTCTCCTTTGGTGGCTGCTGAGTACAGCCATTTCCTGCAGCACCGCAGTCAAGAGGGCACACAGCTCATAATCCAGTCTGCTGTGACAGAGGAAAGCACTTCTAGCAGGCGTGATTTTCCAACACTCTTCTTTTTCTGGCTACATAAAGCAAAACTGATACTGCTGAACAACCCGGGCTGCCTACTGGAATGGATATCAGCATCTTACACAAGGGAAGGAAGCAGCTACAAAATAAAGGATCCTAACTATTAGTAGAAAGCCTGGATTGAGGTTTCTGAAAAGAATATCTGCCTGGTTCCAGTCAGCAAGATTGTGTGTTTGGCCAGGGTAAGCACTGGAAATAGCGTGAGGATCGTCATTCAGAGCTCTGCCCCAGCTCATCTGCAGCACTAGCAAGGGCAATAAGAGCTCTGTGTTCATTTAGCCATGATCTGGAGCAGATTTTAAAGACTTCCCCCTCTCCTTCTCCTTCTCCTTCTTCCCTTTATTTCATCACTCTTCAGCCATGGCAACAACCACTAGTCATGGGATCACATTGAGAGCCATGAGGGAACTGATCCAGCTGAAAAATAGCTTTTTGCTGTTATTACTCTACTGTTATTTTTCAAGCTCAGGGCAGTTTCCTGACCAATTCTTTCATTTTATTCTCATTTAAAAGTTAGGCTGCTTTTAACTTTTTATACAGATATAAAATTCAGATAAATGCAAAGCAATTCTACTCTCAAATCAATTTAAAATCAAAGTCATATTAATAAATCAAAAACATTACTCTTGAAGTTATAGAAATGTTGAGAAAGTAGCTGTGTCACTGTAAATGCCAATTAAATCATCTGACTAACAGCTTAACACTGAGGTCAAAACTATTATTTGATGTCTAGACCATGACCTTGGTACAAATGATAATGCTTCCTATGTAGATTTCAATTCTCATGCAGGAACTGACTTTTTCCTGCCTTTGCCCCAGCCTTCTAGTGATATAATGTTCACTTTGACAGAAGGCTCTTGATAAACATGTTTGATAACTCTTACTTACCAGAAATCAAGGATGACAGCCTCAAGTGCCTCGAGTCCTTAAGCTATAGCAAACACTCCAGTGAATAACTTTTCCAACTACTTCAAGCTTTTTTAAAAATGAGAAATGATCTCTCAAGCTTGATCTTCCTTATGGAAGATCAACATTAAAAGTAAACTGTTGTTAGGAGCTAAAATGCTGAAGGGGAAGTGTGCTTTGCATATTCTGCTCAGTAGAATTCCCTATTCTCTCCCTCCCCACAACAGAGGTATCAAGGTAGATCTTATTCAGTGCATTTCAAATTAGATATTTCCTGGCCAGAAATCACTGCAGCTCTGACCTGGCTGTAGTAGCTACACAATCATATCACATAACAGTGAAATGCTATACTGCTATACCTAATGCAGCCCAAGATACAGTTGGCCACCTTTGCATGTTGCTACTTATGTTCATCTTTCTGTCCACCAGGTCAGACCCCCAGATCTTTTTCTGCAGAGCTGCTTTCCACCAAATCAGTGTGTACTGTTGCATGGGGGTTATTCCTCCCTCGATGGAGAGCTTTGTTGAGCTGCATGAGGTTCTTCTCAGTCCAATTCTCCAGCCCATTGAGGTGCCTCTGAATGGCAACAGAGCCATATGATATATCAGCCACCCTTCCCAGTTTTGTATCATCTGTGAACTTGCTGGGGGTCCACTCTGTCCTACTGTCCACATTATTAATGAAGATACTGAACAGTATTGCCCCAGTATTGACATCTAGGTAGCATTGCCAGGACTGGCCTTCAGCTTGTCTCTGTGCTGCTTTGAGCTCCACAGTTCAGCTGATTTTCAATCCAAATCTGTGTCCATTTCTCTAGTTCACACTTCATTTTTCAAATGCTGTGCAGAGTTGTGCATGTCCAGTTTGCTTAAATGCTGCTTACCCTGGTCCTCTTCCACTAAGAGTAAGTTATCCTTGTGCCAGGATCCTGAATGCCACCATCTCAAGGTCACTACAGCCGAGGCTGTCCCCAGTGTTCACATTCCCAACCAGTTCTTCCTTGTTTACAAGTGTGAAGTCCAGCAAAGCATCTCCCCTTGTCAGCTTCTCCATTTATGTCAATAAGTTGTCCGCAGTTCACTGCAGAAGCCTCCTGGATTACTTGTGCCCTGCTACATTGCCCTTCCAGTGGTCATCACAATGATTGAAGTCCATCAGTCGGCTGCCATATTTTCCAGCTGTTAACTGCACGTGAATTTAGGCCAATGGCTAAAAGAACTGTGTACCGATTTGTTTTTTATAGCCAGGTCCTCTCCATTTTTCTGATTTCTTGAAGCAATTTCTTCCACTTAAAAACCAAAAGTTCTCCCAAACAAAGCCCCTTCAGTTAGTTCATTACATGTTGGAAGGAATTTAAAATTTCTTATGATGTATCCAGTGATGCAGCTGCTGAGTTGCTCTGGTATGTACTTAGTCATAGTTGTTGTCTATGGAGTGATTTCTTCTTAAAACAAGACAGTTGAGTGATTGTTTTAAACTGTCTCATAGTTCTCTTTGATTGCTTTGAAGTCTATATGCCTACAATCCAAGAGATGGCTTGAAAATACTGTCAATACTGAAATTTAAATAGTAACAATTAATCTCTACTGTCTGTTGGATAATACAGAAAGCTAACAATATATGGGTTGAATATGTTTTCATTAATGGAATTCAAATATCGGTCAACATCAAGGCAGTAGTGCTTAGAATTTTAAATTACAGTTTTTACCAAGATACTTACCACTGCAATTCAGTAATATAAGTATTTATATTAGAGGAAATTATTTATTTTGTACTCTCTGGAAATCTACCTTGCTGCTAATTAAGGATGAGCAAAACAGTTACAAGAATACAGTAAAACCACCAGTCATTCTCCCAGGCTTCAACGCATGTTTGCTGAAGTGCAAAATATCTCTATTGTGCACCACTGTTTTTGGTCAGAAATGAAAATAGGAGAGCTTTATGAGGTATTTCTGGCTCACCTGCATTTCTAGGCACCATCCCAATTAAGTCTATAAAGTCTTCACGGGCCCTTAGCCTCCGCCTTAAGGCAAAGCTCTGTGCTTGTGGCGATGAGTAGCCTTCTGCCCTCTACCTGCCTCCCCTGCCCCAAGGCTTTTCAGCAATTGATGCTCAGAGCTACATTTACCTGTTTCATTTCCAGGAAGCTTCTAACTCTTGTAGTTTTATAGCACTTGGGGAGCTCACGTAAGTGAGAGGCAAACTCATGAGGTATATTAATTAACAATTCTCTCGCTCCTCTGTGCCATCAAGAAAATATAGGAGGCAGCCGAAGGAGTGGAACAAAACTTTGTCTCCCGGCTCCTTGTGCATCATTGCTCCCAGTGGTTTTGCTGCTTCACTAACAGAGTAGGGTCTTAAAAGGGACAAATAAGAGCAGCAGAACTGGCAACTCTCAAGGTAGAGCCTTATTGCAAAAGGAACAGTTCTTACCATGAAAGCAAAAAGAAGCAAAACACTAAATACATTTATTCTGTTTTCCTAAATGAGGTCAGGTAGTCATAGTCATTTAAACTCAGGCAAGTGAGTTAGTCTTACTGGTCACAGCCAATAGTGATAGACTTCTGAGTCTTTTATCACCTTGAAACCTTATGACTTGAGCCAGTCAAAGTTAAGAGAGATTCCTTCAGTGGCTTTCAGTCGGGCTTGTCAGTGAGGCCATACTCAACACCATCCAGCAGGCTTATATCAGCCTCCATTTTTATCCCCATCACAAGTTTCATACAGGAATGCTGACTCAAAGTTCAAAGTATAGAAAATGTTATTCAAGAAAAAAAACAATCCTGTGTTCTGTTAAGCTTTTGTTTTGACCATCGTCTTCTCTGTACATATTCTAAAGTGATCTTTAAGAACGGGATTTGATTCTCCCATTTAAAATCTTAACAGATTGGTCATTGTTCGCACTTACATTTTTAAATGTTATAAAAAGATCTACCAGTAGTTGACGTGGTGAGTTTCCCTCTAAGCAATCAGGTTTGCAATATAGCTACCAGCTGCTGGAGCAATAATTCTTGCTTGTCAGAACAGTATTTGTTCATCTGGAATGAAAGACTATTTCCCCTCCTCCCAAACTTGGCTGACTATGGACCAACAGGAGACTCTCATTGATCTGGGCATAAGTACTATGAGCTGTCCCTCACTGCTGTCTTATCTCAGATTTCTTATAGGTTTAAAACCAAATCACACTTGCTTTAGGCAAGTTACAGACTAGGAAAACAGTGACTGGCACTTTAGAATGCAGCAGTTCCTGATTTTGTGTTCCTTTTGTGTTACCTCTAGGTTTTGCCTTTTACAGTATTTTCCTAGCTTCTAAGAGACTCAAAATTAAACAAAGCAAAATGAGTACCTAAATTTGTAGCACAATCTGTCTTGTTCTTTTCAGTAACACATTAGGACTTAAATGTCACAAGAGTGGACATTTACATGTATTCTACAGAAACTGTGGATCGCTTCCTTTAAATATTGGATTAATATATGTGGCTTAGTACTTTCGGCAAGAAACAGAACTGCATTTTTTCTATAGCGCTACTTCAAAATATTCAAACATGAAAGTCAGCAAAAGTGATCTATTTTACACAGTATTTACATGCTTTGAAGTCCAAGCAAACATGGAGCAAAAACATAACCTGAACATTGACTCTTGGGTTTCTGAGGTAAACGTCTAGTGTAATATTAGGCACATATTAGGCATGGCATATTTTGCTTGGACTCCAGTTGCTACCCCAGGCAGATGCAGAAATCTTATATGTCCTGGATATCTGTATCTGGATGCCTGACTGTTAACCAAAGATCTTGGTTAATGGAGCATATTTTAAGAGACTCTAGACATTATGTTTAAACAACTCAGCCTTATCCCTTGGTTTGACCAACTACACCTGAGGCTTGTATTGTTATTAAGTTTTTAATAACTCAGAATGGTATAAAATAGAATTGCTAATATTTTTTTTTCCTACATTATACTGTGCAGATATTCATAGTAAAAATTTTTTTTTCCTTGGCTACTATTTTCTATTCAGAGCCAAGTTTCTGGGAATATAGCCATAGTACCTTATCAGAATAAGTCTTATGCATCTCCTTCCAGATTTCTGTTGGAATTTGTCCAGATCACAATCAAGAAAAAAATGTGCAAAACAGGACATGTGACTTTTTCCATTAACTTTGCGTGCCTAAAAACAATAACCAAAAAAACCCCAGAACCAAACCCTACGGTTCCGCAAAAATATGGCAGGAAAATAAAAACAGGGCTTTTTCACTTTACCCTATGTAACTAGTTTGTAGCCGTAGCACCTTCAGGGCATCCCGTTGTTCATAGAGTGAGCTCTGGGTCCTTTCTCTCTCCCTCCGCTCTGAGCTGCCTCTGTTTATCCCCTCAGCAGATTCAGTGGCAGAGCACTGGCCAGGCATTGGTGCACGCGTGGCCAGCGCACGCAGCAAGGCCTGCCAAGTACATGCCTGGCTAGCCAACAGCGGTTCCCAGATAGCAGCAACATCCTGCTCAATAACAACCCTCCCAGCTCCCCTCTCTGAGACAACAACCCTCCTAGCTCCCCTCTCCAAGGTCGCATTCTCACAGCTGTGTGCAGCTTGTAATTTCCCACAGTGGCCCTACACGGACCATCACTAAAATCCCTCACACACCCTGACAGCTATTTTATCCAGTACATTTCTTATTCTGTAACCCAGATGAATCTTATTGTCTCTTGGGTTCAAGCAGAAGCTTTATTTTCTTGCAGAAAATGAAGGCAGCTGTCTCCTTGCCTGTAAGGCAAAAGAGATTTAAAAAGCAAAAGAAAAAAGAAAAAACTTATTTCTTGTTACTGCACCTCAGCTTATGATCTTCTTCTTTTGAAGGACAGAGATAAGGGGGGTGGATACCACTGGGGAAGAAGATAAAGAGCTACAGCTCAGCAAGTTAAGCCTGCTGATCCCCATCATCATGCTTGATGCATCACATTTCATAAATCGTACTCTCAGACCTCCATTTGAATAAGCTCATAGTTCAAGACTAGAGCAGAAAGACTAGAAAGGAGGTAGACTAGTTCAAAACTCATAGTTAAAATAAAAATAAACATTTGTCTAACTTCGAACCTTTCCCTCATTCCTGTTCATTGCATTTCTTCACTACAGATAACAATTTTAAGCCTTCATTGCTGCACAGAATTCAGGGAGGTCTCCTCAGTTGACAGCAGAGTCAGGATAAAGAGCTACCAAAATATATGTAGGTAATTTTAAGGTTTTTATTTCATGCCTAAGAGTTCATAGTTGATTTGGAATTTGGGTTCTCTATTTTCTCTTGGCCTGACAGGAACAAATGTGAGTCTACCTGCCTACAAGCAGATCACAGGCACACAGGCAATGCCAGGCTCAATGCTGAAAAGCACAGACCACTTTCTGCCAGGCTCTAAAGCTTTCTGCTTGCATTAGTGCAAGGGTTGACAACTGTCAGCATGTCAAAGAATTAGCTCCAACTCATCACACATTTTTTACACTAAAACTGTGATACTTCCACCCAGTTATATCAGAAGAAATACTTAAACTTTACTCCTCAGTAGTAATCTTATTTAAAGGCAAGAAGGATGAAAAGTTACTAGAATACAACACTTTGACACTTTGCATGAAAAGAATTATTATTCATGGACATTAATTTAAAAGAAGCTTGAGCAAAATCAGAATAAGAGCTAACCAATAAACTGCCATGTCATATATGTTTGCAAGACTATATATTCTACTGGAATTGCAAATTATTGCAAACATGTCTTCAGGTTACAGAAGGGTATTTCCATAACAGTATAAACTGAATTTAAGCTAGATGCAAACAAAAAGCTGGAACAGTTCTTATTTTGTTGTGGTTTTTTTTTTAATAAGTAAAATGTATCCTTCTTCATCAGCAATAATAATAGTATTTCATATAGTGAGAGAATAATTCTATTCCTAAAGCATAAGATCCATCTGGAAATAACTGGAACCATTTGACTTCAGCACAGGCCTGAGGGAGGATTTGGGAGAGGCACAGGGCCTGCCAGAGTGGAGAATGGAGGACAAGCAGGATGCCTTAAAGCCATTGCAGTGGCATCAAACACAGTGTAAAAGCAACTGAACCCCACCACTCCACTTCAGTGGGAAGAAGTGCTTAAAATATAATCTCTTCTCTGTGGTTTGCAATAAATAATAAAAGATATTAAAAGCCCATTACAAATGAATCAGTGACTTTCTGTTGACCTGAAGAGGCACTGAGTCTGTCTCATAAAAGTCAGTGCTGGTCCATATTTGCTCTATTCTGACGTTGCTTCTTAGATTTGTCAGCAGAATATACCCATTTGTCTATGTTGCAAGGAGTCATTTTTTCAGCTAAAGTAACAACAGAACAGATTTTTGAACAAGAAGTTTGCAGATATGAGAGTAGAGAGTTAAAAAGCTTAGCTCTCAGATTAGATGATCAATTTTCAGTTACTCAGATTAATGAACAGAACAAATCGGACAAATTTGGATAAGTATTTTCACACCTCTCCCTGTGTAAGAATATCTATTTGAATCAAAGCTGGAGATAGCAGCTGGTTCACCTTGTCAACTTTTAGCATTCACATGTGTAATAAAAAAAGTATAAAGCTAGGTTGATTTGACAGAAGCCTTTCTCCAGCTGTCTCACGTTATATCCTTATATTACCTTGCATTTTTTTTTATGCAGGAAAAATCATTAGATATATCCCATATAAACTGATACAAACCATAATCTATAAATGACCAGAAACACTGAAAAGTATTTTTTCACAAAAAAAAAATATCGTAAAAGCCAGACTATAAACAATACATACTATAATCTTTCGCAAGTTTTACTCTGGTGCAATTATCTGCAAATATTATTTCTTCTTAAAAGTTGAAAACATACACATTAAGCAAGGAACCTCATAATTCATCTCATATTTTATTAGGAATACATTACTTGAAACTATTTCTTGATCTAATTTTGAAGTCATTGATTTGACAAATGAGTTTCATTTTGTGATATTTCATAGAACATCACTATGAAAAAAAAAAAAAACAACCAGACAAACGAAAAAAAAACCAACCAAAAAACAAGGAAAGCCAATTACATCCTGGACTGCATCAAAAGAAGCATGGCCAGCAGGTTGAGGGAGGTGACTCTCCCACTCTGCTCTCATGAGACCCCACATGGAGCACTCCAGCTCTGGAGCTCCCAACATAAGAAGGATGTGGACTTGTTGCAGTGGGTCCAGAGGAGGGCCACAAAGATGATCAGAGGGCTGGAGCACCTTTGCTATGAGGACAGGCTGAGAGAGTTGGGGCTGTTCAGCCTGGAGAAGAGGAGGCCCCAGGGAGACTGATAGCGGTCTTCCAGTACCTCAAGGGGGCCCACAAGAAAGCTGGAGAGAGACTTTTGACAGGGCACATAGTCATACAACAAGGGGTAATGGCTTTAAACAGAAAGAGAGCAGATTTAGGTTAAATATAAGGAATACTTTTTTTACAATGAGGGTGGTGGAACACTGGAACAGGTTCCCAGAGAGGTGGTTGATGCCCCATCCCTGGAAGAGTTCAAGGCCAGGTTAGATGGGGCTCTGAGCAACCTGGTCTAGTGGAAGGTGCCCCTGCTCCTTGCAGGGGGGTAGGACTAGATGATCTTTAAGGCCCCTTCCAACCCAAACCACTCTATGATTCTATAATTCTACAGTTCTACAATCTCAGCTCAGAATCCTGGAAGAATTGCAAACCACTTGAAGCACATGCCTGGAAATAGCTTAAGTACAGTGCCTTTAAGAGAGAATAGTGAAAACAAAATATTGCCTAGGTGGTTTAATGTTAACGAAAACAAACACAAAGCTGCCAGGAAAACCATAACACCTTGCTCACCGTTAGTCTTTTGTGTCTTTAGGACTGTGAGAATACTATATTGGCTGAGAGTAAGCGTTCATAGTGATCCACTTGTAAGAGACAATCACATATTTTTGAGGACATGAGGGAGATGCTATCCTGAAGAAATATGGAGTCATTTTTCTGTAAGAAAAAGTTAATTTAAATTTTCTTTCATTCTGTTTCAATAAAAAATTCTGAATTGTTTATGTTGTGACAACTGAGAAATACCTCTTCTAAACATGAACTTACTTTGCTCTCATGTTTAAAGCCATGAGATGAAATTATGGCCAATCTATGCAAGTTCGTTTGATATTTTAGCTTTTTGAAACTTACTATATATGTGGGCTAAATTATATTTTTAGGGAAAATCAATTAAGCAAGCTAGTTAATCATGTTATAAAAGCACTTTCATTGGTCTACTCTTGTTGCTTTATTTTACATTTTCTAGTAAATCCAGCTGTTTTCCAATATTGTCAGTACTGCCAGCCTGAAAGCTTATCACTACTGGATTATTACCTTCTTTCTTTCACTCCTTTTCCCCATTATAACCAGTTATCTGGGGATCTCCTTTCCTCTTTAAACATTTCTTTCCTCAATAATACAATTAAATATTTATTTCAAGACAACATCCTCTATTATCTCTCCCTCAAAGAAGATTCTTTTGTTCTTTTTTTTTTTTTTCTGAAGTGAAAATGACAATATAAAACTCAGTGAAAAACAAGCAATTACTCTTGTAATGTCATGTTGTTCTGTGTCACAGAAGTTTGACCTGCAGGGCCCAGCTGATCTTTTCCTCTATTATCTCTGCAGTGAGTCTAAGTGCTGCTACTTGACCACAAGGCTGAGAAGCATCAGGTAGAAAACATGACAGCAAACAGAACCAGCCCTTTGATATTCTGTTCTCCTGTTATTTCTTCATAGTACTCGCAGGGAGCACAGGAACTCTAGTGAGAAGGGATTTCCCTTTCCTCCCCTCTCCTCTCCTCTGTTCTCCTTATACTAATATTTCACTGAAACATCAAATGGAAAATGTAACATAGACAATCTGATAGGAAAAAAAAAAAATGATTTTTTTTCTCCTGCTTGAATTTTGGTAAAATACAAATCCTAACATAGTTACAGAGTGATAGATGAGAGAGGAAACATGGATAAATCGGGCAGTGTCAGGAAAACAAATGGCTTCCTTGCTCGGAGTTGCAGCATGAGGATAAGGACAAGCTAATCACACCTATCTCCAGGGAAGCACCACATCAGCAGAGCTGGCAGAGTAGGTGTCATCCTAAATCTGGGTCCATTTACCTAGTGTACAGAAACCAATTAACACACTGAGTAGAGGTATTGTTTTATTGCATGTTTGCGCAAAGATGGGTGGCAGGTGGTATCCCACAAAGCTAGCACACCTCTTAGAGATACAAGGGTTCTTTTATACCAAAAAAATAACAAGGAAGAAATGACACTAAAATAACTGATTTGTTACCCGTACTTTTCCGACCACCCGTGATTACATATGTTTATGTTTTAAACATTTAGGGAGGTCCTCTTCATCAGCATACTCATAAGGGAGTGTAATTTTTAGCATTAAAATCACCTAAGGGTAGTTCAGGACATGAATTTTGATTAGGGTCCAATGTAGGCTCATATAACAAACCACAGATCACTACATACAATATACCCTCGACAAGTCTATGAATACACAATTGTCCTTGACCAGGATGCATAACCTGGCTGGTAGGGGGAGTTTCCATCTCCATACCTGGCTTTGTAACCTTTATTTTGTTCCTACCTACAACATAGGGACAAACGTTTCTGCTGGTGGTTCAGATCCCACAGCGTTACTCCTTCCCTGACCCCAAGCATTCAACCTGGTATCTTTGCAAAGCCATTTTTTAATATAGTTTAGTTTAGGTTTATACCTCACCCCAACAGGTGTTAATTAAACTCTTCCCTTTCTGAATTCAGACTTCCTCTAGGTAGCATGGGTAAGGTATATGCAAACAATCATCCCCCAGTTCAGTTTCAAATCCCTCACCTCACTGCTACGTCAGCTCTTGGTTTGCCCAACACACGATGTTTGGATTATCTTAGACCTTCCTACACTCTGTCCACTGCAAATCTCAGGTTATCCCCCCCAGGCCATATTTGCAGCCCTCTTCCTTTATGCCTACAATCAGAAGAGGAGGAATTAAAAGCTCAGAGAAAACAGTGACAGTTACTTCCTCCACAGCAGAAAAAAAACCCATCTTGTTTCCCTCCTTTCTAGCAAAATCATTGCCTCAGATTTTATCTGCCAGTCTCAGAGGTTCATGGTAAGTCGTCACTACTGATTTAGGGGTTGGTTGGACCAGATGTGCACTTCTGAAGTCAGTCTCCTGGTTACTCCCACTAATCCCTCTCACAAATTGGGTTCCTTTTAGATTAAACTAAGCTGGAAGATGCACTTAATATAAACTATCTGTCAATGGGTGTTCTATCCACAGGTCCAGACTAGTGTTACTCCAAAGCAGAACCCTTGAAACATAGATATTGTGGATATTTCATTCCCAATACCAAAGGTATTGCTTTTCTAATCTGCTCTTGCTTGGCTGCATTGCTTGCAAAAGGACACGTGAGCTATGTCTATGCAGAGTTTCAGGGCTATAGGCTAAATAAATTTCACTTCAGGAAAAAGACTCTGTCTGAGGTGGTAACAGATGGAGCAAGATTTCTCATGGAAGCTGAATAGATAAACACTCATTTTTGTGGTTTGTGCAACTTGCTAGGGGAGGAAAAGCTAAGGTGTGAGAAAGTGGTTCAAAGATCCGCAGTAATCAGGCAATAACAAGCAACAAGATTCAGAGAAGTAGCCCCTTTGCCCCTTACCTGGCCACATTCAAGTCACTGGAGAGCGATGACAGCTGTGTTCATCAGCAAAGTAAGCAATAGTTGATCAGCGCTCAGGTTATAGGGAATTAATTCCTTTTCATTTAAGACCTAGAAAGTCAAAATAGAAGACTCTTTAAGGGAGCTTATTTCACAGGAATAAAGCTGGCTGAGGAAATGTTGTTCTGAGAGCTTCTGTAGAGTTGGGGATTACTCTCGTTCAAATATACAAAGCCTTATGGAAAATGAGATGGTCTCTCCCTCACATTTTTACACAAAAGGAAGATACTCTATTAATGGGCTACTTTTTACAAGCCACCCCCACCAAAATCACCATGATTGCTTTTTGCTAATTCATTTAGCTCTGCTGTTCTCTTCACTCCAGCTTTGTTTCCACACAGTCAGCATGTTTCTATTCAAAAATCTCGTACCACAGTTTCACAGCTTCTTAAACAAGAAGCATATGTTGTAGAACCTCTTCAACAAAGACAGCAGTTCACTAAAGTAGACAACGTAAAGAGGAAATAATAGTTCATGTTTCTCCAAGGGAGCTAAGAAACAATTAAAAAGTCTTAACATCTACCATGACCAGATGCTACATTCTAATCACATGAAGTGGCTTAAATCATATTTGAAGGAGAAAAAAAGAAGAAAGGTTAGCAAAAAAGTTAAATACACTTAGGTTGTCCTGGTTTCAATACTTATGTACTTACAAAAAAAAAATATTTTTGAACAGACCTCTTTCCTAACAAAGGTTATTCTTTTCACTTTGTAAAAGTATAAGGTAAACATCCATTCCATTAGTATTTCTTGTTCATTAATTCTATATAAGCTACCTTATTTTCTGCCCAACAAGATTTTTCTCATAATCTGTATATGAAATTTGGTTTCTGCAATGAATATAAGGTAAAAATATTTCCTGGAAGATTTTCATTTTTCTCTGAAATTTTAAGCTCCATGCAAATGATAAAAGGGGCCTTCATATCACAAAATTCTTTAAAGTGTAATAAGCATCAGCATTTTTAATTGGGCAAAGGAATAGTCTTTTACCCTGCCAAGTCTCCCTGGCTATGCCTGTTAACATTATCCCCCCTAAATCAGAAGAGATTATTAATCTACAATTAAGCCCATTTACCTCACAATGCAGTAAATAAATTGTGAAATAGTATCCATTATTAAGCTACAGATTGACAGAAGCTTGTTGATATGGATCATGGTAGCTTAATAGGTACATTTTAAAAGTCATTGCATGGCAATAAAAAGCCTTTGAGGTGAAAGATCTTTGATTCATTCCTTTAATGGGAGATGAAAAATTAATTTCTACCAAATGTCTGTTTCAGCTGCTGCATGCAAAAAAGCACAGGTCCCCAGAGTGCCAGCCTATTGCCTTACTGGCCCTGGAGAAGCCTTTTTTTCATTGCTCAGCCTTGTCCTCAGAATCCCTTTCACATGAGCTCAGGGCATACTCTCTTTAATTTCAGTTTTCAGTTAACATACCTTGAAGTGTTCTTCACAAAAGCTCCAATAAGCACCATTATATACTTCTACAGGAAAAAAAAAAAAGTCTTTGCCGACTGCACCACTGCTAATAAAACTGTTCTTTCTGACTCCTGCATCTCACAGCATGATACCCTGGGGATGAGCTGTTTCCTGCAATGCTCAATTGGGGTGAAAGCTATAGCTTAATAGGTTCATGAGAAAGTTAACCATGTATAACATCACAGACACACACTGTGGGCTTTGTAAGCACTTTAACTTGCAGGGTCTTTTTCTCAGCTGCAGTTGAGCTCTGAATATTCTGAAAATCCCTGGGACTTTGACTATTAGGTGTTTAGGTAGAAGAGCACTTGGGTAGATCACAAATATGTTCACATCAGCATATGTGACAGACATTACAAGCAGGGCTGAATGAACTTCTTTGTGGGAAACGGTAACAGAATTCCATGCTGAGTTGTCAGTGGAAATGAGAACTTATCTACATGCACACAGAGAGACAGAGTAGGGCTCTCCATATTAACACCAACCATCTTTTGGTCACCAACTTTCTTGGTTAAATTTTCTGCTGATATCTCTATTTAATCAGTAGAAAGCACCATAACCTTCAGAGAGGAATTCCAAGGACAAAAATTTGGTTCCTGCTTAGGTTCATCTTTGGTAAAGATTGACCATCTAAGCAATGCTGATTAGCTGGAATACTTAGCACAGCTCAGTTGCATCTCTCTGTGCCCACTAAATAGCAAAAAGTCTAGGGGCACTGCAGGAATCTTGATGGCCCTAAAAAAGGAGCAAGGGCAGAACCAGATGTGATCGACAGTTGACATTGTGCTATGAACTCGTGCACTAAGAAAAAGAGGACTTGGAAGCTGGCTGGAAGATTTCCTAATAATCTCCTCCCCATTAATCATCCTTGTCACGCAAAATGAATCAGAGTTTATTCTTTCACCTGAAGACCTCCTTTTATGATATCGTTAAAAGAAGATGGAGTTATTGCTTGCAAGCAGACAAAGAAGAAAATTCCAGAATTAATCCAGTGTTTTATCAGGCTTTCCTTAGTAACACAATCTCATTTTAGAAAGCCCCAATACCAATGCAATTCCTCTAAATGCACTCTATGAATGGTTTCATTGTCATAATTCTGCAAGTCAATAAAAATGCAGACCTGTCTGGACAAATGGCTGGCGGGGCCAGTCCTGTATATTACAACACAGAAGAACATATCCCTACCATATATCAGCTCCTATACTGTATCTTTGCCCTTACTGCTACTAAAAAATGGCACTTCAACATATTTAAGTTGCTATGTAAAAAGACAGTTAGAACAAGAAAATAATTAAGACAGATTTTTTTTACTGTTAACTACCAGTTTTAGAAGTTACATCTGATTTACTACTAGAGTTTTAAATGACTGGAACCTTATCTATCCTCCATGGATTGTGTAGCAAGGTATAAAAAGTATAATTACTTTCTGCACTTAGTGCTTTTCAGGAATTTTAAGCGAAGGATGTAACAAAAGTGGCAAAAGGATTTATGCTATGCAGTTAAAGTCAGTTTACTTGCTTTCAGTGAGTATTTGATTGGTACATAATAATGGTATTATTAAATCGAAAGAAAGCATTGGTGGATTACAGCTTTGCCAATGTTCGGTCTAAATTGACAACTTTTGACATTAGCTAGCACTTTTTTTTTTTAATTTGGAGGGTTTGGTGATCAATTGATTGAATCATTATTGGAGAGAGGGAGAAAGGGTCACCTCTCCCTCACTTTTTTTCTTGCATTTTACTGTCATCCACCTTCTCTAGTATATGCTGTCGCCACTGACTTCTGCGTTTCCCTGTAGCATTACTCTCAGGAAAATTCCCTATTCAGTAAGCACAGAAGATTTATTCTGCATTCACTCTGATCTTTCTGCTCTATTAAGCTCACGACAGCCATGTTCAAAACAGGAAAACATTGCACAGAGTTCTGGCACAATAAAGAAATGTGTTGCAAAAGATGTGAAAAATCCAGAAGAGGAATAACTGGATAAGTGACATGTTGGAGACCATTACTGAGTACAGTTCCTGCCTTTGGCTAGGGGCCACTGACTGCCATTACAAATGTACTGGAGAACTGTCCCTTGCCAGCAAGAAACTTGTGGCCAAGTCTAGCAGCTGAGCAGAAAGTTTCTGCCATTCTGTGGCTATCAGTCATTTGTCAGAAGACAGAAAGGGAAAATACTTGTAGCATTGTCTCAAACTGTCCTTATGGTTCAGAAGACCCTCACCAATCTAGCTTCCAAATAGAGGAAAAATGGAAGATAATATGGTCCCATTCAATAGTGTGGCTACAACTTTTCCTCCCTGTTTCCTCTTTTCTCAGCGATGTGTATGTAGGGATGCAACTCAAACAAAAAAAAAAACCCAGCAAATAAATCTTTAAAAAACCAAAGATTTTTCAAAAACCATTTTTTCAGAAAAACTAATTTCAAAAACATGTAATAAATTTAACTTTTTGTCACAATTATAAAATTTTTAATTTTTCAGATTCTTTGATTTGGACCTGTAATTTCCATATATAAGTATGTGTGCACTTGTAATACATACTCATCCATTATTAAAACATAAATGCTAAATAAAAAGGAAAAATCTTTTCAAGTTATTAAAACAGAATTATTATGTATGGTTAGAAACCACCATCATTGTTTAGTTCCTATTTTCAATTACAATCCTATTTTTTCCCCAGATGTAACTGTTCTACGTCATACAGTGATTCTAGATGTCAACCACCTCTACAAAAATACATCATTAAAAAAAAAAAAAGGCCAGTAGAACTGTGAAAATTTTTCAATACTTTCTATTCCTATATTCATGCTCCACTCTCCCTCTGCTGAGCTTGTATTTTCAAAATCCAGACAACAATAAAACAACTGTGAAAAAGTTGTTCTTACTTCTGAATAGCCAAATGATGCGTTTTTTCTAAGCACTAACCATGGTCTCCTTTTATGTGACCATCATAAAAAAAATCTAAGATTAAGCCAAATGAATACATTAATTAAATGAGATTACGTGTTTCCTTTTCATTAATAATCCTAAAAGGAAAATTAGACCAGTTTCATTCTATGCCAAGTCTCAGCAATGTACTTTTCTCTAACCACCATCATACTCTACAAGAGACAAGTGAACTCGGCCTTCTGATGGATAACCAGAGATTGCAAAATGAATCAAAGGCTGGGGTTTTATCATTACTACAGAGGATACAGCCAAAGTAATTGCTCTTGAGTCGGCTATGGGAGCTACATTGGTAGCTATAGAGCAAGCATATCCCCAAGAGAAAGATACCTCTCTTGAGGACATCCCTTTACTGAAGCTCACCCAAATATGTACCAAATGGATTTGTACCAAATGTACTACTTAGATTTGAGGAATCTTGAAGATATCTGTTTTGCTGCCAGTTTTCAGACCAGATTCAGGAGTTGCTCACAGGAATTTTACCTGTAGGTCAAGTTATTTTCTGATGCATTTGTATTAATTTCACCAGATATTTAACACATTTGAATCTATCGTGTAAATTTCTGGAAATTCAGTTTAACTTCAGGGTATTGAGGACTCTGAATTTTATCAGGTATTGCAGATCAGTCAACTCAGAGTTGAGAAACACGACAGCGATGCAAAGCTGATTTTGTTAGATAAATATCTGAGTCAAATCTCCTATAAAGTCTCCAGTGCGTGCTCAATAAAAGTGAAAGACTCGTGACACAAATGTATTATGGCACAATGACCTGCTGCATTTTACCTTGTGCTGTTATCCACATCTAAGAGGTTGCTGCGCCCACTACCTCCTACCATCCCAAAGTAGCTAATTACTGCCACATCTGCTTTCTGACAAAATCCAGAAGGTAAAAAATGTTTATGCTCATTAACAGGGTGACCAGATTGTCTTCAGGTTAAGGAGGGAACAGAATAGGTTTTCATGTCTCAACCCTCCAGAAGACATCAAAGAGCAGAGAAGGCCATGAGAACTAACATGATCCATGAAGAGCAAAGCAACATAGGAGCTCAGCTGTACTCCTCTGACTACTGCCATTTCAGGAGGCAGAAAACATGATAGTTAATGTGAGAGAGAAAACCATGATATAATCTTAGAAATTTTGGTTATTCATACTACCTAGTATAGCACAGATGTAGACATCTATTTAAAAACTTAAGTGAAGGCAGGTACTAAAACCACATCCTTTATCCTGGATATTCTGAACAAATCTTCATTTGTCTATTTTTCTTAACTTGACCTATGTGTAAATGAACTGAATAAAAAACAAGATGTAGCAAAAAAAGTACAAACAGGCAACTGGGACACTGTACATTATCTCCCTCCATCTGAACTGTCCAGGCCAGGCAGAGCTGTACCAGGTAGGGTCCGCGGATGCAGAAATGTTCTGCAGAGGCTGCTGGTAACACCTTCAAGCACTCCAATCTGCAGTAAGGTGTTGGAGGACACCTCAGCCTCAAGGGTATCCATAAACTTATATCTCCGTGTCTCTACTCTGTTCAGCTAATGTGTTATCTCTTATTTTTCACATAAATATGATGTTCGTTCTTTCTGTCCTTATGACATAACTGTTGATGTAATGAGCTAGACTAGGGTAACCGTTCAATGACTAGCATAATTAGGCTTTACTTACAAATGCGAGAACACTAACACTGGTTACGTTTAAGGTCAAATTTCACACGTTTTTGAGAAAAAAAATAATGAGGGGATGACATTTTGACAGGGTCAAAATATTTTGTTTCAGCATGCTGAAAAATGACATGCTGAATTTCAGTATTGCAAAACACTCCTGACATTCCAAGGGAAGTTCACAAGAGTCAAAAGGAAAAATACAGTCCAGGTTAAACTAAACCTTTCAGGGTGACAAACAACTGCTCTGCTTTATCTCAACTTCCTTTCAGTAGGATGTAAACATTATTTGGTATGCTATTAGAAACAGAGCTCATCTTTGTTCAGATCTATACATGAAACTGTACCTCTGAGCAGCTGGATCCTTTTCTGTTCTGCTTTGCAGTATTTGCACTGTGTCATAATGGGGGGAGCAATGAACTTAGGCAGTGGACTAAGAGAGAAAAAGCAAGCTTTTATTTTAAGGCTGGTATAACACAATGTATTTCAGCTTTGAGGTTAAATCAGAATTTTAAATGGTTGATGAGAGGGGAACGGTTCAAGTAAAATCAACTCTGTATAGGGAGGAAGGAATACAGGGGGGAAAAAGCTGGACAATTGCATTTGGAGTCAACTCAAAATATTTCATTTAGACATGAAAGAAAAAGGTTGCTTTCACTTCTCTGTTATGTAACTTATTTCCCCACCCTGATCTTCTAATGGAGCTGACTTCAATCAACATTTACATGAAAGATGCAATTTCTAAAAAAAAAAAAGTCAAAGCACTCTAATTGGCTCAGAGCTTGAAGGGTAAATATTTTTAACTGAACTGTGAATTATAGCCTGTTCTTACTCCTTTCCTACAGACAAAATGATTTTTTTCTGATTCAAGACTGCAGGAAAATACAAATGCTGAAAAAGGGTAATCTACATCTATAGGTTTGCCTTAAAAAAACAAAACAAAACAAAACACAAATTTATTCTTTTTGGGAAGGAGAACTGAACAGCCAAAAATGCAGCAGCGACATGGTCTCCATATAAATCTGAAGACTCGGGGAATGGAGGCCCCTTATCTCTAAACCTTGGAGTAGCTATGTGAAGAACCTGCTCAGCATACTGCTTGTTCATTCTCCTTCCTCACATTACAGAACGCCGAGCAGACTCAAGCTACTACAGTGTCTCATCATTTAATTTAAGGGGATTTTTTTTTTGTTTCATTTCCACAGTGACCCCCAAAATATTTTAAGCCTCAAGCTCTTGTTTTAAAAAGCCAGGTAACACTTGATAGCAAAATATTCAATGTTCCTCCTTTGTTGTCAGTAATGTTATACATCTGGGTCAAATCCCTGAGCCAAAGCAAAATAATTGCTTTTAGAAAACTGGAATTTCAATTTTTGGAGAATTATTTTTCCGGTAGCAGCATTTAATTTCTTGACACGCTCTGTAAGCCTCTGTTCTCCCAGACTGAAGATTTCTTCTGGGCTGCTGCATGACTGGCTGATACAAAAATTGCTCAGTTGTCTCATCCTTGCTGGAAGAAAAGCAACCTGTTTCCAGACATCTTTTACTTCTGTGGATTTGGTACCCTCTTAACTTCCCAGTCCCTGTACACCCTGCTGTTTCTGGTGATAAGATTAACAGTGCTCTGAAATGAGATTTGAGTTACAACTAAAATGAGATTTGAGTTATAACTAGTGGACTAGATGCCCAAGCACAGCAAAGTAGCTGCCAGCATATCTTCTGGGAATAACACATAGATTGCTGTAGACCAGTTCCCCTCCCCTGTAATCTCAGCATATCTCAGATCCTCTCAGATCCTCTAGATCAAAGCAGAGAAGACTTTTCACTCTACTCCTCATGCTGCCAATGCAGAACACTGTAAGACCTGCACCACCATGACAGTTATCTCAAGTTTTTGCTCTTTTAGGAGAGAGCCTCCCCGAAGATTTAAGGGAGGTTGAAAACTGTAACTCCCACAGCATGAAGCAGACATTAAACTTTTTCATGCAGCACAGGCAATGCATTTTAATGGTAAGACAACAAGGGTTTGTTGTCTTTTAATGTGAGTCACCATCACTCTAATTTCCCTTTATATTTAATCCACTATGAGAAAGTACAACTGTAAAAATGAATTTTTCTTCCCTAGCTCTCATCACTAGCAAGAACCAACATTGCAGGCAAATACAAGATTTCCTTTCAGCTCTTCAAAAATATTCCTATTGCTATCTGTAGGAATCTCTATGACTACAATTAAAAGTGTGTCCAACACCACACAGATGTCAGCATACAAAATATTCCTAAGAGGTGTTATAGGGACAATGAGTTTAGTAACACCTCAGCTGTTTCTTTATGAGAAAATTGATATAGTTTATTCAATTTGAGATTAAGAATTTTACACAGAACAATTTTGCCAGGTGGATTATTCTTCATTATATTATGGGGTCACAGTTTAATTACTCTAGTCTTTGTCATTCACAACACTTACAATTAAAATGCCTGAAAATTCCCATTTTAGAACTTTTCTTTCAGGTGTTTATCTTTGCACATTTTACTATTCAAGCTGGATGTCTTCTTTTGTATTAAAAATTTATGAAAAGTTTCAACTGTGATCACTTATCCATTTCTGAGGAAAGTGATGAAATATCTTTCAAGATTTTACCTTCAATAATTCTCTAGTCTCTTCCTCAGTTTCTCTATGAATTATTTTGTTTTTAATCACCAGATGACCTTCAATCACTTCTTCCACATGCAATGTCCTCTGTGTCTGTGTGAGGGAAGAAAGAGGAAATATTATAAATGTAAAAGTTAAAGCTGAGCTGCCGCAGAAAATGTTATCACAAAAAAAGAGTGATTAGGAAGTTTGCAAACAATCTCTTTTTTTTTTTTTAATCTGAACTATCAAGATTTTAATTCTACATAAATTTTACCAGACCCAAGAGAAATATACATTTTATTAACTTCATATTTTATAGTGAATACTACTCACTGAATCCCTTCATGACTTAAAGCCATATAGTTTTTTAACTTACATATCCTCTCTTTGGGAATTAAGACATATGTCAGACATCTCACTCATTTCTGGTCTATCTTTGTAGAGGTTTCTTCCCCATCACAACTGACAGCATCACATGGTGTCATATCTTTCATGGCTGTCTTTGAAACAACTTTGCCTTTAAAAGGACTCAGGTTTATCCTAACATTTATGAGGTATGAATTTACTTAAAGTTTTATTAAATTGCTGCGTTGAGAATTTACAGAGGTAAATATCAAATTCAAATAAAATACATTGTTTTCAGGCAGTAAAGAAGAAATTGACAATGTAAAATTAGTTATTACAAGCAAATGTTAAATAGTACTTGGTAAAGGAAATATTTTTCTTATTTCAGGCATTTGTTTATATTTCCAGAAACTGTTTCTTTGGGATCTTCTTGCGCACTACCATTACCTTAATACCTGCAGGCCTCAGTTGCATATTGATTTAATTATACTCAAAAATACTAAAAAAAATTCGTAGATATTTGTGAATGTGAACAAATGCGAATGTGTATAAAACTCAAAAAACTGGTAGGCAAAGAGAGGTGAAGTGTTCTTCCTTGGCCATATAAGTTTTATTCATAGCGTGTCCTTGCTCTAGCTCCAATTATTGTGCACTAACCAACTCTAAGCATTTAAAAGCCATTAGCCTCGGTCTTTAAGTCTCGGAGTCCTTTTGCACTCTGCACCTTCACTATGAATTTGATTCTAGGTAACAAATTTTGAGTGAGGTTCCCTCCACAGTCGACATCAGAGGTTGCTGCAAAGTGAACTAGAGAGAAGAAAATCCACTGAAATCTTTAGAAAAGGTTTGCTGTGGAGATTGAAGCACAGACTTTCCC
The DNA here is from genome assembly GCA_009806455.1 of Tetrax tetrax. Lineage (NCBI taxonomy): Eukaryota > Metazoa > Chordata > Aves > Otidiformes > Otididae > Tetrax > Tetrax tetrax. The sequence continues at coordinate 267,900 of WHYT01017386.1, read as the reverse complement.
AAGAACATATATTTTAGCTTTTTTTCAGCAACCTGAACAGCTTTTAAGGTGGATAGTAAATTCATATTCCAATTAAACTAGAGGCAGATTCATTATTTCATTTACACTCAGTGCTTCAAGCTAGCTGTATACCTTATGTAGGCATTTGAGAACAACTCAGGATATCTTTTCTGTAGCACAAAAGAACTTGTGTATACCAAAACCCTTTGCCTTTGGGGTTTTTATGTGTGTGTCTCCACAGACCATGAAGGAGTCAGCACTTCAACAGACATAGTCACAACAGTTCTTTTCCTTTCTAAATTATTTGGTTTGCCTGACTGGTACAAATCTTCTCAGTGCTCTTACGCTTATCTGCGCTTCTGCATGTATTCATTTGAAGATCTGCCAAGTCCTCCATACAGGAACACGCCTTCCTGCCCTTTATTGACACGGTTACATACGGACCTAAGGTGAGGTCTCAGGTGCTGGTATCACCAGTTGTCTGCTAATTGTCACCAACGAGGGTTCAAGCTTCTAACTATCATTTGTTTTCAAAAAGATAAAGGAACTTGGTTTTGAAAGAGGAAGTTGGTTTCAATGAAAGAAAATGACGGTCTTTTTGACTGCTCACTGTTCTGGAAGAGTCTGGGCTGTTTGATATTTGCAATAAGCATTTCCCAAGTGCCCATAAGCCCAAAGCCCCAAAGAAGAAGGCTAATATTGGCCTGAGCCTCACTTTTTTTTCCCCCAGAACTGTAGCTCATTCTTTGTCAGTAGAGCTACTGCAGGTTTATTACTCTTGCTTAGGAAAGGAATCGAGACAATTTTTCTGAAAAAAAAAACCTTCTACTCTCTAGTAACTTTTCAGCTACTAAGTTTCACAAACAACTGGTACCTAAACTAACACCAGAAATTAAATCCATAACAATGTTCCATTCACTGTACAGGCTTTCCTCCTTATCACCAGCTGATGAGGTTTGTTTGCTCCTGAAGTCTTACACACAGATGAGGTAAGCAAGGTTTGGGGGTTTTTTTAATGCATAAAGTAAAAGCTCAAGAAGCAGCAAGCAACCTGAATAATTAAAACTAATTATTATTTTAAAATATGTGCTGGATTTCTCACCAAGAGTGTTTTCTCTGATGATACTAATTGGTTTCACTTACCTGTGATGTCTGCCCTGATTTTGTTAGGAGTTCTGTCTGAATCTCATATGAAAATAATAAGTTAGAGTAAGAATGTATAAAGGTAGAAGGGCAGAGGGGAAAAGATATTTGATCACAAGTAAAAGTGAAGGTCTCTTGGCTCTCATTATCCAGGGGATTAGCCTGAGGGGAAACATCCATGACAGGTTTGTCTTGAAGCTGACAGGGTATTTTGTGGAATATACTCACGGTCAGATCACTAGATAGAGAGCCAAAAGATTTTAACTACAGCAAAGCTATAGAATTTCAATCCTGGGAGAAATCCTGATATTTCAACTTTTGCTTCTGTCCTGCACAGGAAGGAAAAGTTTTAATTGGAAAACTACTTGGTGACAGATTAACAGCCAGTTCTTGTTAGACTGAAATGCTGTCTGGTATTGGCTAAACCATTTGCTTTGATCATGCAAAACACTACAAGATGTCCTTAAGTTTCACTGATGCATAGTAAAAATTTACTATGCTTCAGTGGCCCTGAAGTAACAACAATGCTAATAGTAACACTTGCTTTCCTGAAGTATTGTGAAAGAATTAAAAAATATAACCACTTGTGGAAACAGAAGAATTTGTAACTTCAGTATTTCTATATTTTAAAGTATGAAAGGTAATAAAAAAATAATAGAATTGTAATAGAGGAACGTAAAAGAATATTTAAACCCAGAGCAGACTCAAGTTTGTGGTACACCTATTACAAGTCTGTCAGAAAGCCAAAGGCCAAAAGAGAGGGGAAGTATTTGAGGATAGGGTGAGGGAGTGTCACAAGAATAATCAAGAACATATTGGGAAAAGACTTATCATTGGGGCTTAGATAAAATGTTCCAGCAACAGTAGCAAAAACTTGAAGAAAGATGTAGAAATCTCCCTGAATGTGCCTATGACTAAGCAAGCCAAGCAATATACTAACCAGAACACACTAAGCCAGGGAAGATACTAAGAGTCCAGCTTCTGAAGAATAAAAATAACAGATTCTTTTTTTTTCTCCGTAGGCAGGGCTCTGAGAGCTAGATCTGCCAGAGTCTCTCGGAACTCCAGCAGCCACCACCTAATGCCATGGGCAGTGAGGATCAAGACAGCAGCCAGACCTGGAGGATAAAGGGAATGAGATACATTTATGAAGAAATAAAGAAGAAAGGAGGAAAGTGTCTCAGTTATTACCAAAAATACCAAACATATTTTAAAAATGTTTTCATTGTAAAGCTTTCAAGAAAGGTGATATTTAAAGGTCTTGTGAAATCCTTTTGGTTCATTTTTCTTTTTTTTTTTCCCAGCCTTTTCTTTTCTTTTTTTTTTTTTATTTGCTAATTTAAAAGGGAATGGGGGTGGAGGAAAGATAAAATCAGGATGAAATGTGTTTCATTTTCATGTTTTGTTGCACAGACACAGCATACTGTTCTTTTGTTCTTATTACCAGAAGTGTGAAAAGGAAAAAAAAAACCTTTTCCATCCTCATAGAGTTGTACAGCCTGTTTGGTCAAGAGCTGGGAGGACAGTCATCACTGCATCACTGTGGGAAATGAATGAAATAGAGAGTAGTTCAGGACAAATCCATAATCATGATCAGATGCTTCGGGGATCTAGATCACCAGGGAAGAGATTTCAACATAGTTCAAGAAAGTAGACAGTATTGTGACACAGAAAAGGAGATGGTGTCTTTCCCTGGGGTCTCAGAAAAGCAACTACAAAGATAATAGGGAGGAATTAGGAAGACCGAAGTTGGAGAAGGGGAAAAAAAATTAGACTGAATCAGGAAAAGAAGGAAATGGATGAGGGATGTGAGATGCTTGCTAGCTAGGGAAAGGTCATCAGGGAAATCACAAATTTATTTAGTGTTGTTTCTAGCAGAAAAGAAAAAAAGGAAGTGTAAGCCAAAGAACAGAAAAAGTGATAGATCCAAGGAGTTCTACGAGTAGTGCAGAGTAGCACGCTATTTCAAGGCAATCAGGAAAACATGGCTGTGGGTGTCAGTGAGGAGTCACACAAGAGCCAGAATCAGGACAAGAGAGGTGGCAGGAGCCCATGGGAGAGGGCCTATGTGGCAGCAAGCATAGCCCCGTTTTGAAAGAAAAAACCTCTTCCATGAGTTCAGCTGTACTGTTGAAACATAACTAGAGGTATAGCTGAGCTACAGGCTACAAAGGATGTAAACAGTCACAAGTCTTCAAGTAATAAATCCAGTCACTGACCCTTCTTTCAGCTTGACATATATAAATATGTAACTCCAACTCAACAAAATTGCTTTCAGAAGACTGGGAAAAAAAAAAAAAAACAAAGAAACAGACTGAGTGATTTAATACCCTATGAATGATGACACTGTGCATAGACTGGCTGCATAACCAAAAACTGCATCTAGATATTTAGCATGCTAAGTAATAATTCTCCAGCATCACTCAATTAAAGAATCCCTAAGTTCACATCAGCATAACAGGCACTAACTGCACCCAAGAAGCCATTCCATTGTACCACATTAATATTCAACAGCCTAGTGGCTCCCCAAGCAGGCATTGTCAGGATATACCCAAAGGGCCTCATTGGAGCTGTTACAGCATCCTGTATCCAAACTCTGTGGATTAAACACTTGTTTACTAGGCTCCAATGTGAGAGAATATAGCAGGTACTGCCCATAATGTCAGTCATCCATGGGTAATGGGAGAAACTAATACACTTCCAGCGGGAAGGACAAACCAAATTCAAGCTGATGGCAGGAGCACAATCTTTTTACCGGTGCCTTTTTTAGATTGTAGTGGGCACAAACTTCCCTAGCATACTCTAAATTAGATAAATGGTTGTATTATACTTTAAAATTGCAGAACGATCACACACATAAAAAAAAAAAAACAACCCAAAAAAAGCATCTTCTCAAACCGATGGAGAACTTGATAGGAAACCTCAAAAAGGAAAATTCCTAATTAATCTAGCCCCATCCATATGCTGTAATTTTGTGGAATATATGATGGTGGAAGAGCTCATGCTGTATAATTTGCCCCAAAGCACATTCATTTGCATTCAAAAGCACATTCACTTTCACTCAGAAGCTGTTTAACTCACAATAGTGGCTTCCAAACCTCTCCTGTGCTTGCCCCAGAAACAAATACAAAACACCTGAAAATAAAGTTTGATTCCTTCCACTTTTCACTATTAATAATTTGGCTAAATCTGCAGCACTTAGAAAATTATGCTGTTCCTGTGACTATATATATATCTGGCCTTTTATTACTGCAAAAAGAAACTGCACCACTTCATATTGCTGGAAGTATATGATTCGTCTGAACAACATTCAGAAACTTCAGAGAGTGATTTGAAAAGAAAAGAGAAAGAAGAGAAAAGAAGGAAACAGCCCTTTTCCCCAACAATACTTGACCTAGATGAAACACGTAATAGGAGTTAAAAGGCAGACTTAAAACAGTACCAATATAACTGATATCTGGTGAAACTCAAGATATGTCTTCCTAAATCAGTGGTATCCAAGGCAGAAATATCAGCCTGATCAAGCTCCATTGTGCCTTGCCTGGCCCTGCCTCTGGCCACACAACCTCTGTTTGCCTGCTAGAGTACCCTTCATCTTCTCTGAAAACTCCTGAAACCTGTCCCTTTGTCCAGAAAGCTTAAAGGTATTGAAAACCTCCTTTCTATAAGTAATTATGGGCATATCAATGCCTATGCAAGTTTCTGTGAGAGATTTCCCAACCTGCAACTGAGCAAAAGCCTGTGAGCATACAGCACCATGTAGGTATGTTAGATGAGGTTTGAAAGCTGGAAAACCATGTCCTAGTCACTTTGGATTGCCCAACATGGCTGTGGTACAGTTTTGACTATAGTCTTGTTCTGCAGTCATCTGCCATCTTACATGGCTCTTCTTCCGTGATTCAGATACTCGCTGAGAAAGAACACACTTTTAAACTTTCAAATAAAAGTGTCTACAGCTAAGGCCACAAAAACATCATAAAGAACTTTTTTTTTCTTTTTTTTTTTTTTTTCAGGAAACAGTAACACAGCTCTCTGAGGGACACCTGATAACTCAGACACACTCTATAACAGTTGAGAGGCACCTCAACTGAATGTGGAGTTAGGAGTTAAAAAGACTTCATAACCAAAAGAAGTAGCTTTATATTGTGACATAAAGGAGATTCCCACTATAGCAGCCTCCTCTCAGACTGCACTTTCCTCCAAAGACCGCAAAGACTTGACAGCAGAAGAGGACAGAGGCCTCAGTTCTCAGCACGCTTCCCCACCTCAGCCACGTACACAGCTGTCACACCTCCAGTGGGATGCCAGAAGCCAGAAGGTTATCTGCTCAAACGTGACTACTGATTTTTTTTCAAAAGCATTGCTTAACCCTTATTTTGTGCAAAATGTCTCAAAGCTAACACTTCAGGTCTACTTCCATGCAAAAACCTGCCAGACATCAGCAGAGAGTCTGACTCTGTACTAGCTAGAGGCAAAAAATTGAATGTGTAAGTATAATTTCTTTCATGCTGTGAGCAAGGGTTACTCCTTTTGAAATTAAGGTCTCAGTTCAGGTCCTACTAGGGAAGCCAGCCTTACATGTGGTTGAGGTTCATGCACAGCCAACCCGCACAGCTGTCACTGCTTTAAAGTCTGTAACACTTTCCAGTACTCCCCACAGAACAAGATGTATGGCTATGCTAGCACAGCTGCCTGAATAACAGAAATAGGAGAAGCAGAGCCAAAAATAAAAGAAATGCTTCCCCATGTACTGAAAACTGAACAGCTTTCAAATTTGGGTTCTTCATAAGGTCCTTGATAACACCCACAGCTCCAACACAGAAGACTTTAGTGTTACCAGCTGAGAATGTAGATATAACCTCATTTGAAAGGAAGCAGAAAGAGAAACATTTTTTTTGCACACATATCCCAACAATTGTGTAAATGTTCCTTTTTTACTTCCTTATTATTTCCGCAGGGCTGAGGGAGGAAGAAAGGAAGACAGACAGAAGAGAAAAGGAAGAGGTGCTCACCTTCAGGACTGACTAGCTACTCTTGCCTACATTTTCCTAACAAAAATTCCAAAACCTGAAAGATTGACTTGTAAACATTTTTGTTCTCCCCTCTCCACATTATAAAATAAGAAGTGAGGACAAGAGAAGGAAAACAGATGGGCAGGACTGAAGTAAAAGGGGTGGAGAGACAAAAGATCTGATGGAACAAAAAGCAGAAGACTTGAATCTTTCTCTACTTCATGGCTACGAAGTTACATGCCTGGGAGCCAGTTATCTATCACCTGTTACAAAGTGACATTTAAAATCATCAATATGTCTTCAATGGTAAATTTTCATCATCAACAGATTGATACCCGCAAATCTCCATAAGGTTAGTTAAGACAAATAGCTAAAAATGCTTCAGACAAACAAGAGGCACAAGTTCATCTTCATCTTTCCCACAGAATTCCTACGCAAGTGGCCTGAAGCTCATCAATCCCTAAGCATGAACAGGAGCTTTGGATGTTAGCATTTCTGACAAACGACAGGTTCACTTTATATGCCTTTCATCTTCTCTGTGCTTCAAATGGCCTGCTAGTAATTTTTTCTTCTCATCTTTCGTCTCCACATAGAATTTTAATTTCAGTCTCTGAGGGCAAAACCTACTGTCTTAGACTATGTTTGTACAGTACACATGTGCAATGGCTATGTTTGTGTTTAGGACTTGTGTAATAGTAAATTAACCAAGGTTTTGCTAAGAATGTAGGGTAAGCGCTTGTTATTTTTCTTGTCATTCATTTGCACCATGGCTTCCCTTGCTAGGCATTTCATTACATGTTCATACACATGTCTGTTGTTGGGCAGAAATCTTCACTGGGAGCTGGTCTGGGTGGCATTATTCTGCTGTGCCCATATTTTGGCAGCAGTAACAGTCATTTACTACCTTGGCAAAAACCTAGGCATACTTTGGTTTGTCAAAGCTCAGGTTCAAAATTATAACACAAATTCTTCTCTGTTTAATAAAAAAAAAAAAAAAAAAAAAAAAAAAAAAGAATTAAAATAATTAGCTTTTTCACGGTGATTTAAACATTCTTCTGTTGTTCCATTGTGCCTTAGAACTAGATAGATAGACAAGCAACAATAACAAGCAACATCAAGAGAATCATGTACTACTAACTGATGTCAGATGGTTGGTGCTTAAGCCCTTTACGGGGCATCAACGGAGTTGCCTCAGCCATGAAATTTAAGGGCCTGCTTCTCAACTACTTTGCAGTTTGTAGTGTTGCTATTGCCAGCACAAGGCAAGCACAACACAAAGCTACTGTGACTTGATAGCATTTTTCAATTATAAAAGCTGATCAAAAATCTGACCAAAGAAGCCTGCCACCACTTCACTTGTGACATGACTGTGCCAAGTTAATCCTTTGTTCTGTCTCTGCTGGTTAATTGCAGAACGAAGAACAACTCTTGTGTGCTCTCTGCCCAGCTGGCATCAAAAGTTCACATGAACACAGCAATGCTTGATGATTATCCAAAGAAATCATGACAAGGAGGATGGAAAGAAAAATGCTGCTATTGTTAGTCATCTTAATTGACAGTAGGGTAATGAAATACTCAAAGAAGGAGGACAAGAAGGCTGTCACTTAAAAAAAAAAAGGCAGAAAGATCCAGATGGTTGTCACTTCACAGAGCTGCCTCAGCTGTTTGTGACATGTAGCCTGCATCAGTGCCAAGCTCGAAATGGACAACCAGAATCATAAGTGGGGTCCTTGAATGTACACAGTGGAGTGTTAAATATGACCTTAACACGTCCTCTCTTGAGACTACTGACTGGTATGTCAAAATACATACATCAAAGTACTTCCAAAAGGATTGAAAAGGGCAAAGTATTGTTCAGCCCGTAAGATAATACACATTGGAAAACTGACCTATCTTATTCACAGAATATACATCACTAGCAATTTTCTTTGTGCTCTTACTTGCATACATGTTTGCCTGCATGTGCTCTGGCCCTTACAGACTTAATGATAATAAGTCTCATCTACAGCTCTTCTATTTTATACAGACATTGTTTTCAGATACTTAGCTTTGACTTTACACTGTTTTGAGAAGTGCAAGAGAAAAAAAAGAGATTATATCCAATATGCGTTGACTGAGGGTATCTGCAAAGAAAGTATCTACAAAATAATTCATCAATGTCTTTCATGCCATAATGGAAAGACCTGATCTGCACCATTAAGAAAGTAGTTCATCATGACCATGTAAGACAACAGCTCTGAGTTCTGTCAGCCACTGCAGGGGTTTGTCAGGAATAATTACCCAAGGGACTAGCCACAAAAAAACGGATTCATTTCATAGAAGCTACCAAAAGATAATCACCTCACAGCGAATTTTGTTGACTACTCACACAGAGTGAATCTAAACAAGCCTTCCAGTGGTAAAAGGCTCTAAAACTCATTTCAAAGCTGTGACGTTAACTTGTCCTTCAGTCAGTTTTAAAATGGCTTTTCTCATATTCAGCAAAGGATGCAAACAAATAATGAAAAATGTGAAACCCTGCCATATGTCTATGGAATTTCTAAAAGGTATTTAGGATCTTGAAAGGGTAGTAATTAATGTGTTCAGACAATTAAATCTTTGCTTAGTTCTATAATAGCAAAATTTCTGAATAGGTAGTAGAAACTCAAGGTGATGTACCAACATGACAAGTTAAAAAGCCCTTTGAAAAAAAAGAAGGAAGTCAGAGGACAGCACATCATCAACTTGAAGTATCAGGCTGTGCCAGCGAGCAGCCAAGGCTGACACTTCCCCACCTGGCCGATGACTGCCTTCCCAGCAGGAGCTCGCACTGGGGCTGTCTAAACAGCCGCGTCTCCATCTCAGCCACTCACCGTGCGTGTTAGCCAAGATAAAAAACAACTCTATATGTGCTTATAGTTTGGGTATTATCCTGTTTGCAAGCTTCCACGTGAGTAAAACATGTCCAGATGAATGCATTTCAAAGAACTACAGGTTCCAATAACAACAAATATCAGGGCTACTACCCTTTTTTTTCTCTCTTGGAGAGGACTGAATCCTACATACTGCTGAGCTGTCTGGCTGCAACCCAATAAAGCACTCAAAAAAGTGCTGAGCTTGTCTATGGGTAATCTAAAAGGGGGTTATTTGCATACTTACAGAAAGGTGATTAAGTTTGATGGAGGTAAAAGTGATAAGTGACTCTTTTTTCCCTGTAGACTTGAAAGCATGAAGTTTCATCAGTCTGCCTAACCCACTTAGCTTAAAAGGAATAAAAAATATGAGGAGAGAAAATATAAAGTCTTCCTGGAGAGTCATATGCAATATGTACTTTTTCTTAGACCATCTTCATGAAATAAATGCATCATCTTTATGGTAACATTTACAGAAGGAACAAAGACAGAAAATTATATAAATTGCTATGTCCTTTGCTACCCTCTAGCCACATTTCAGTTCCGGTTTCAGTTCCAATTGTCATCTTTGGTACTATAGCAATACAAACTGCAGTACATACAGAAATTATCAGAATAATATCTGGCATCTTTCAAATTGGAATGCCTTCATCACATAAGCCCAAACAGCTACACTGAGGGAATGAGAAGTGTTTGTAAAATCTTTTCTACAGAAAAATTACTGTGGGGTCAAGATGCAGAGTTACATGTCACTGCAAAATGGGTGATCTTCTCCATGTCTTAGGAGAAAAACTGTAAGACATCCAGCAGACAATAAACCTGCTTCCGCGAGGGATTGAACTGGATGACCTGATAGGGCATCTGTTTCCATCAACAAGTCTCATTCATTCATTATATTGCTTTATGGGGCTGTCCTGAATCTTGTGCTGAACCTAGCACCTGTAATTTACCTTGAGCTTAAACCGTGGGCTTTTATAAAGCAAATCCTTTCAAAGAAATTGGCTGATTTTCAAAAGACATCTGCTGGATTTACAGTCTGGGAGTCTTAAAAGGTTCCCTAATCTTAAAAGGTTACCTAAACTTATGGAGGAGCAGGGCTGTGCTATGCTGGGTGTGCACTACTTTCCTTTGCAGAAGAGTTGGTATTTTCTCCAGTCTTGCTTTCTGCAGCACCTGTGTGCCTGTGTGAGTGCAGGCGTGCATTTGTGCATGTGCAACCGGAAAAGTATTTTCAATTTAAATGTATTTTAATTGTAAAGACTTCTATGGCATTGTCATTCACAATTTGATACATCCAGTTCAAAGAAAAGATTTTGTTTCAGGAAATGAAATTAATTGAAAAAGTAAGAAAAGAGGAAAGAAATAAAGGTCAAATATTAAATATCCTAATCTGTGGAGCACATACAGTTCTTACTGTGCTAAGAAGCACTAACAAATTGTAGCAACAAATTAAGATCTGCTAATTGGGAACAGTGCTTTTGTTACTCCTTCACTGCTGAATTCCTCCTGTACATAATAAAATAAATCTACAGATTAAATGAAACACTAGCAAGGAAAAAATAAAAGGTGAAATATATAAAGCATATGTAACCTTTCCAAATTTCACGTGCTTTCACAGATATCTGGTCTTTGCCACTTATAAGCCATTTTCCACATAGATAGTCAGGAGTGTGTAAGTGAAGTCTGATTCATGCTCTTTCACAAATCAAACTTTTTATAGTTTCTAGGCTTTGGAAAATTTGCAATATCTTCATCAGGTTCCTTCTCTATCTTTTCCAGTAAGCTAATTTTTTTTTTTTTTTTTGTGGATAGCGGACGGGATTTCTTTTTCTCTATCTTGTTCTTTCTTTCCTTTCTCTTAGTAGAAAGTATGCAATGGGATTTTATCTCCACTTCACTAGGATTTAAAATTCTTTGCTATTCGGGCCTTCTTAAGCTTTGAGGCCATTCATCAGTCACCTTCTAGACTCGGTGAGATGGCTCATAAAAGATATTGACTACTCCCTTATTGTTATTTCATGTGGTGGATTTCCACTGTGTTTCAAGACTCTTAAAATACAGTTCTGATATTATAACAAATCCAAAACTTTGTAGTTTGCTTTTCTTTATGCTTTCACTGAATAAACTCTAATTTCAATTACACCCATGGCAGTTTTGAGAATCAATGGAAGAAAAGATTATTTTCATCAAACAGTTTACCAGTTGCTTAGGAGTATATTGTGATATTATTTTGTGTAGTAGAATTGAAACCTCATTTCAAAGAAAAGGTAGAAAAGGATCAAATTTTAAAAGAGTATTTTAGGAAAGTGCTCAATTATTTCAAGTCTCTGCTAAGCCTTTTCACTATCATTATAGTTGCCTAATGATTTAGAATTCAAACATGATAACAAACTATCTACTACTGATTTACAACATGCAGTTTAATGTAGAGAAAAATATTTGGCTTCATTTGGTTATGATGACCTGCTGAAGTACTGATTATTCTGAGCATGCTTAAGGAAGGTAACTGATGTTTTTTGATGCACTTACTGAATAGTCTTCTGCTCCTAAAATATACAGTTTCATTAACTCCTTAATCCCTCTAACCAGGATAAAAATCTGTGTTCTACTGCAGAAGTTTGTGATTATCTGGCACAGTCTAATTTATGTTTTAAGACATTCTGGTCAGACATAAATATTAGATGACGATAAAGCCTCTATAAACTCTCTAGAATACTCAAATATCTTACTGTAGATAAAAGATCTCATGTCATGAGATGGCTTTTTCTTTTCTTTTTTTTTAATTTTAGTGTTCTCTCATCTGATTTATTCTTGACATTGGTGTAAATGTGTAGAATCTGAACTGATGTCATGCTGGTTTTATGTCGGTGTAACCTCACAGAGACACATTTACTACCACCTTGCCGCTGTTTTGCTCTACTTCTGAAATGCAAAACAGCTTTTAACCCTGTTTCTGTAACTACTTTAGCAGGGTTTACAACTGCCTTGAATAAGAAAGCAGCATAAATATGCATGCCAATGTCACTGATAGAGAGATTGCTGATGATTCATATCAATGTGAACTAAGAGTCCTTTATGTTCAAGTATACATATATAATGTGATTTGACAGTGAAATTTTTTAGTCTCTATATTATGAATTTTCAACACAGTACAGTTTTCTTTATTTATTTCTTATTTACATACCATGGATTTTTCTGGTAATAACTGGAGGCTGGAATCTCAATCCCCTAAAATCAAAGCTCAAGGAGCAGCTCCAGTTGCATTCAACAGGACTTAGAAATGCAACAAACATTCAGAAGACGACTTGCAAATCTTCCCAAAATATCTACAGGTATTGTCTTCTTGTAAGAATGTATAGAGTATAGAGCGCACAGAAGTACTTAATTTGTTGAATCTGACCCAGATTCTTAGACTGTTTGGATTGCAATTAGAAAACATGAAATCTGGTGAGCAGGTGGCAGCGTAACAGATAAACTAGAAATTCTGCCTATAGAGATATCATTTATATGGCTGCAGAAGGTTTAATCATTTCTTTATTGCTCTCTTAGGTCAAAGCAGTGGCTTATTAAGTCATAATGAACTCAGCACAAATAGACCAAATTTTTCTTCATGTACACTAGTGCAACTTCAATAATGCTGAAGCAAAAAGTCAGCATGTACTTCCAAATTGACTCAAAGACTAATCCAAGTCATATCAGGCTCTAACCAAGTTCACATTCAAAGTGCCATTTTTGCACACTTGATTACGACTGCAAAGTCCATAAATAATTGGACTGCAAAGTCCATAAATAATTTGCCTCAGTAGCTTCTATGTCAGATGTATTCAATTATAAAGAGAAGTATGCATTTCATAACTGTCACCCCTGCAAAGTCACACTCGGGCAACAAAAAGTCAAGGCATTGCCATTTCTGGCTGGTGAACAAAGCAGCAGTGATGAAGGTCCTGAGGGCGCAGACAAAAATTCCTTTCCTTACACAAGAAGCTGAATTCAAAATTAAGATCTCCAGATAATCGTATGATTCCAGAGTCCAATGCTTTACAAATCAGATTTAGAAACAAAGTACAGCAAAGTTCATGTTTGCATAGTAATAATCTGTATATTGACCTTGCTTCTGACATAGTAAATAATTCAAAACAAATAGCTAACTCTTAATCCCAAGGTCACAAAAGCAGAGAATGGCGGGATGACTGGCAACATCTGTTGTATGTTACTTGTTTAAAAAAGCGTAACCCAGCCACAGTTCAACAAATCATGTCTTCGAACTAAACAGGCAAATGAATGCCAGTATGTGCTAGTTTGTGGATTTGCTCCATTTCTGGCTGACAGCAGCTGCTTATTGTTCTCTATTATGCAATGAGAGATCTATTACAAAAGAAAAAAAAAAGAAGTCTAAATGTATACATATATGAAAGTGCTAGTCTTACAATAACGAAACAAGACAGACATAGATTTTGATTCCTACTTTCAATACACTTCCCTGTTATCTTTCTATGGAGTTATCTTGTCATCACAAAATGTTAAAGGGGAGAACAGAAAAGGGAGTGTGGGAATGAATAAAGGTTAGGGGAGGGCTGATCTTTCTTATGCGTTTTGGAGGACAACCTACATTTTGTTCACAGCATGACTCAGAAAACATTTGGGACTCCTGTCTTGGAGTTTAAAATTGCCTCCTGTTGATGGAATGCTGCTCTGGAGGTGCTGAAATAACACAGTGGCAGTCACTCTAAACAGAGTAAATTAATTTTTCACTGCTTACAGACCCTCATGTTTTAAAAATGAAAGAATCCATATATTCAAGAAGCATATTCAACTTAAGCTTGGAAAAGCTTATCCTTTTCTGCTAAGTATAAGGTAAAGAGTTTTAATGTACTGAAAATTCCCTCCATCTATTTCATTAAAAAACAAGAAACCAAGGTGATTTCAGAGCTCAGTGAGTATTTTTCGATTGTAAATTGATTTTTTCTATTTGACTTTGTTCTATTACCGCTTGATAATTGATACAACATGAAACTCAGGATGCCCAATTAGATAAATATTTTTTTAATGGTTTGTGAATACCAGGTGATTATTAACATGTTTAAAAATATTTAAAATATCAGTTTGGGAATTTGAACAATGAGCAACATGTAATAGGGTATAAAATGGTCTCAAGCAAAGGAGACAGTAAACTTTCTTAGATAATTCTGTTACTTCTTACTGAATTCTTTCAGGTCATGATACAGAAACTCAAATCAATGGAAAATCTCCTATTGACCATAGTAGAAATCTGATTCACCTTTCTTTTTTTTAATTGCTATACACATTTACTTCTTCTCCAAACTTGGATTGCCTACTGATAAGTTCCCAGAAATACTACAGTAATATGTTACATAGGAAAAGTTTGTAGGAGTAAGTTGCAAAATCTAGATATAAATTTCCAAAATATTATTCTTTGAATGTGTTCAAATCTGGAACTTTGGATCAGAAAAGGAGTGTGAGAGGATTTCCATAACACATATTTTCTCAGAAGTTCCACAACTAGCACAGAGTCAATACAAAGCACATGGCTGCTTGATGCTTTAACACTGTACTTGAGAAGATTCATAGGCATTACAAATTATTCTGGACAGGTTGCTTTGTCTTACTTTCCTCTAGCAGACTGTGAGGTTAGAATCCTCCGTTAATTTATTGCAATTATTATGGTTATTTTAAGGTTTGCAGTTCACATATTTGTCTAACAGGTATGAGTGAGTAGTTCACTTCTTACTATATGTTGCAAAGATTTCCCATAAAATATAAACCATACAGAATCTGAGCTATTCAGAAAGTCCAAATACTGGTATTCTTACACCTTTGTAAGCATTATTTATCTAAAGTCCAAAATGGAAAAACCCAGCTTAGGAACAGTTCTCAGCAGTGAAAGTAAAATGAAATTTTGCTGTTTGAGGGCAAAAGGGCAGATTGTTCAAAGAGTGAGCTGTCTGTGCCTTGGAAGGGAGTAGAACTGGGATCACATCCCAAAGAGCAGCGCTTGTTCCTGCAGTTGATAGAGGAAGGAAGAATGTCACAAACACTCCGATTCCTCCTTTACTAGCCCTCCAGACAGGTAACAGAGGTTAAATATAAATCTGAAACACCAACTTTTCAAAAATCATATATAAAGCAAGCAAGATACCAACAAGCAAGATAGCAACCTCATCTAGTCGAAGATGTCCCTGCTCCTTGCAGGGGGGTTGGACTAGATGACCTTTGAAGGTCCCTTCCAACCCTAACCATTCTATGATCCTATGATTCTAAATATTTTGCAATGCTACATGGATCCTGCCACTGTAGAAACACTAGCTGGCAGCCTGTTACAAGTGGTGTCCCCCAGGGGTCAGTACTTGGGCCCATCTTGTGCAATATCTTTATTGATGACCTAGACGAGGGGATTGAGTGTACCCTCAGTAAGTTTGCAGATGACACCAAGTTGAGTGGTGGTGTTGATCTGCCTGAGGGTAGGGAGGCCCTTCAGAGGGATCTGGATAGGCTGGATCACTGGGCTGAGCTGAATGGGATGAGGATCAACAAGGCCAAGTGTCAGGTCCTGCACTTTGGCCAGAATAACCTCATGCAGCGCTATAGGCTTGGAGCTGAGTGGCTGGAGGACTGTGAAGAGGAAAGGGACCTGGGGGTGTTGGTTGATGCTCAGCTGAACATGAGCCGACAGTGTGCCCAGGTGGCCAAGAGGGCCAAGGGCATCCTGGCCTGCATTAGAAATAGTGTGGCCAGCAGGAGCAGGGAGGTAATCATCCCCCTGTATTCGGCGCTGGTGAGGCCGCACCTCGAGTATTGTGTTCAGTTTTGGGCCCCTCACTACAAGAAAGACATTGAAGCCCCGGAACGTGTCCAGAGAAGGGCAACAAAGCTGGTGAGGTGTCTGGAGCACAAGTCTTATGAGGAGCGGCTGAGAGAGTTGGGATTGTTTAGTCTGGAGAAGAGGAGGCTCAGGGGAGATCTCATTGCATTCTATAGCTTCCTGAAGGCAGGTTGTGATGAGCAGGGGTTTGGCCTCTTCTCCCAGGCAACAAGCAGGACCCGAGGAAAAGGCCACAAGTTGTACCAGAGGAGGTTTAGATTGGACGTGAGGAAAAACTTTTTCTCCCAAAGAGTGGTCAGGCACTGGAATGGCCTGCCCAGGGAGGTGGTGGGGCCGCCATCCCTGGCAGTGTTCAAGAGGCGGCTCGGTGAGGAGCTACAAGATATGGTTTAGTAGCTGTGGCAGCAATGGTAGTGGGAAGACGGTTGGACTAGATGATCTTATAGGTCCCATCCAACCATGTGATTCTATGAATTCTATGATTCTATGAATTCTAAGAAGGGTTGACTTACTATTGATCTCGATCTAAGTTACCTAAGAAAAATGTTAGAAATCATCCAATTTTTCACATGACTATGGCTTATTTTCTGATCACAGAAGGTCAACTCAGCAAAGGGGCAAGGGAGATAAGAAAAATAACAGTGAGATACTTGTAGCTACAGATATTAAATATTCTGATCTAATGTGAGTGAGGTTCTACTTACAACACCACCAGCTTCTTAAAGATACTTAAGTATGTGGATTGTTTCTAAGCTTACCCTTCCCACCACCACCTTCCCATTCACCGAACTCCTTGAAGTAACTCTTTTGGAAAATATGACTATCTCTAGTAAACACCTACCAAAAAAAGAAACGTGTGCTTTACAGCTACTTGTCAATCTGATTTAGTCCAAGAAGTTGTTTCACATAGCCAAGATGTTACAGTAATACTTACCAAGATGGGCAGGACTCTTGTCTGGTGTATTTTTGTCACTGAACGGGATCTTGATCTGGGGACACAGTTGCTTTTGTTTAACTACCTTCTAATTTTTCAGCACTTTAAACTCCTGAAGATATTTACATAATTCATCATCTATCCAGACAGTAAGCAAAATCATGCCAAGGCATGAGCTCTTGCTACTTAATTCTGCTAGAGAAAAAACTGCTTTCTTCTACGTTAATTAAATCATTGACTTAATGATTCTCTTGGGGAGATGAAGTGTTTTACGTCAATACATCACTGAAAACTACTGTTTCACATTAATAGTTTCTTTAAGAATGCTTGATTTGTACTTGTAATTTATAAATTTCATACAGGAGTATGAACTCTGTTCACTGCTAGTTGTCAATAGAGACTAGCTATGATAGTAGCTACCAGCATCAAGGATGAGAGCACCACTTGGTGAAATCAAAGGATGCTGCATGCAGGCAGGATGAAGTAACATGCTGTCTTTTATACCAGGGAAAACTGAGGTAGTTAACAAAGTAATGTGGTTATGATCACATCAGATGACAGAGGCAGGAAAACATGACAAATGTTCCAACTTTAAGACCTAGTTCTTAATCATGGGGGGAAAACTCAGTCTTTTAAAGCATAATACAGCATATGTGCCTTCAGGAATCTGTCTCAGATCGATAGTGTTCACTAGAGACTGCAAACAAAATATAGGGACTTTTTATTGAAAACTGGTATTTGCATCATATTAAACTAAAGTAAACAAATTGAAGACAACATTGACAATATTTTTTTCTTCTGGTTCAACTATCCTGCTATCAAGTATACTACTCAGTTCCCAGTTCAGTAAGGAATAGACAATAGACTTTTATTTCTTGTAGCTCAACAAACTATATTTACAGTATATTCTGCTTATCCATGCACATATTTTCATCTCCCATTCCCTTGTAAGCTTTAATTACATCATTGCTTATAATTCTGTTCTAAAAATCCCATTTTTAGTAAATTCATATTTGAACAATTCTGTCACATTAAAACCAACGAAATCTTTGGTTCACTTAGTGCCAACAGGAATGAAATACTATTCCTCATTTCTCAGAATCATGACTTTGTCTTTGCACTAGCCAGGATAATGAGAAAATCTTTAATTTTCTATATACATTCAGTCCCCAGCTTTACTTGCCAGCTAATCAGCCAATTTGAACCTCCAACTGTCAGAAAACCCTAAATTTTCATTTCCTAACATGCCCTCTGGATTCCTTTAATTTAGATTCAGATAACTCTGGATCTTAACACCCAGGCTTCAGCCTTAGGTTAATGATAATGAACAGTTCATTCATAAGTGCTATTTTTGCCATGTGTTGCCAAAGATACTTTATTTTCAATGTCCTATTGATTTCAAGGGCACCTTCCTGAATTAATCCTCCTCCAAGTTGATCTCACTCTCAGGTCAAAGAGCTAAATTTCATCTGCACATATTGCTTTTCTTCCCCAGCCTAACAAGATAATGACTACTGATGCCAGCTTTTCCATCTTAGACTGCTTAGGAGCAGGACGTCGTTCATCGTAATACACGTATTGTTGCAGGATCACGGCAGAACACTGCGGAAAAGATTAATTTATTTTACTCTGTGTTTAAAGTTTGTACAACCTTTGTTGAATAGAGCACTGTGAGCCACTGCAGTGCTTACATGCTGAATTCTTCTTTTGGCTTCATCTAGACATCAATTTACTTACTCTAAACATGCTTTGAAATCGGGAGGTCTAGCTGCTGTAGAAGCATCACACTCCTGTTCTTCCCATCCTGTCCAGGCCTGAGAGGAAAAGTATATATGGCTTTTATTTTGTTCTGGACAGCTACAGTACGAGATACAGGACAGAGCCTGGCTTCTGCTCTCCCCACAAAGAGCAGCTAAAGCTGTGCCTCCTAGTTGATATCCTAACACTGACCCTGTACCCTACACAAGATAGAAGTATTCCCACTCCAGTGGGAACTACTGGTGGAGTTGGAGCACTCAACCAAGGAATGGTGTCGTAGGAATAACTCTAGCCGTTATAAACTTGGCAGCTTTATACTGCACCTTAGATCTGTTCATTTCCAGTCTATGGAAAGTTAGAACTGAGCCATGTTTTTCTCCCCAGCCTGGCAGCTGCCAGGGTAGTCAGACATACCTGCCTCAGTTACTTGTCACTTATATATTCCCACAGGAGTTCAGGATACAGAAATAGAAACACGTGATCTCCCCCCCAGCCAGCCATAAATAGAGCTCACCAGACAAGTACAAACAAATTACACTGGTATTGGACATCCGTTCTTCATTAAGGTTAATAGAGTCAAAAGCCAGAAGGGAGCAATGTTATCATGTGCTCTGGTCTTCCACCGAACAGTTGGCCTTTCCCTGAATTCATCCTTGTGCCAAATCTAATCGCTGTGCTTTGATCTTAATTTTTAAATTTACAGTGACAAAGAATCCATCAAAAACCTATGTGACCTGTTCCAATGGTTAATTAACTTCTCAGCTAAATGTATTGTCTAAATTTGTCTTGTTTCAGCTTCCACATGCTGGATCTTACTGTTCTTGTCCCTGTATATGACACTAAAGAGACTTCCCTTAACCATTTTTCTGTTTCCAGAACAACCTGTTCATACCACAAACAAATAAGCACCGAATTTCCCTCCGAAAAACATTATTTATTTAGGTCCTATAGTCTGTCACTTCAAGGTATACTGTCTGTGTTG
Organism: Tetrax tetrax; assembly: GCA_009806455.1. Classification (NCBI taxonomy): domain Eukaryota; kingdom Metazoa; phylum Chordata; class Aves; order Otidiformes; family Otididae; genus Tetrax; species Tetrax tetrax. The sequence continues at coordinate 248,339 of WHYT01017386.1, read as the reverse complement.
GTCAGCATACTAATTATTCACGCAGCTTCACTTTGAGATCTCTCAAATTTTTCTTGAAATGGGAAAACCAGAGCTAAGCACAGAGTTTGGTAAATTAACAAAATATAGGGACACCAGAGCTCTCTGCTCTGCACACTAGTCCTGCAGCTCATGCTGACCTTCAGGAGTATCTGCATTCCCACCAGGGCAGTACAAAGAGGAAAATCAGACATGTGGAGGCTTGATTTCACACACTTTGTTGTGGTTACAGGCCTGCATGTCCATATGGCATTTTTTACTAGCAATGAAGTCAAATTGATTTGCCACCTTAGGCATGTACTGCATGCATGCAGAGTTAAACGCTTCAGGAGCTTGTGTCCAGATTGAAAGTGAGATGCTCTAGATGATGCCCTCAAGTGTGAGCTCAACCTTACTACCACTAGAAGAGAAACTACACTGAGAACACCAATGATATGCCTGGGTATACGCACCAATACTCCAAATACAGCCATAAGCTAAATCCAGACCGAAAGAGTACTCCTCTACCTCAGAGTCACTAATGTAGATGCACTTGGTAAGATCTCAGGTCTCTTTTTGAAGCCCAAACTGAGGCCTCCATTTGTTAAATTGCACTCAAATAGAGATTTATTTAAAGCAAACCTGTTAAAGTATTCAGTCCATAAGCAACCAACTGTACTTCAAACACTATCCAATACTGTTAGTTAATTCTTCTCACCAATAAAGCAAGTCCTTCTTGATTGGCTTCCTGCTGGAGGTTCTGTGAAGCCACCCCCTTCAATATTCTCCAGTTAGTTTTGATATTGTGGTAAACAATTTCAAACTTCTTAAATCCTGCAGGTATGATGACAACTCCGCCCTCCAAGAGACTGATAAACAAAATGCTGGAACTTTTAATTATACCTTGTAAGGACTTGCTGAAGTAAAAGAACAATTTATTCCATTCTTTAATGTATGGATAAGGTGAATATACATCCCGTGGAAGCCCTGAAATGTATGGGAAGCTGGGCAGATATGTTACATTAATTAATATGCCTTTGATGGTGTAAGAGGTAGGCCATACACCGTTTACAGCCAAACATGCAACTTCAAAAGGGTCTGGTGTGAAGGAGCTAAGCCATAATTATCCTAACTCCCAAAATATTGTTTGTGCACAACCCATAGTCTTGGACTTTTTTATTTGGTTTTATCTGATTTCTTCTAGATAAGATAGTTCGTTGTCAAAAAAAAGTCCTAAAAGACACGAATTACCTTGCATAGTCTTAGCTAGACTGACTACTGACAAATCTTTCATTATAAGATGTGAAAAGAAAACAGAAGCACAGTTCTTCCACATCTCTAGGAATAGTGAAAAATGTTGAAATTGTCTGTAGTTAAAGTTTAAAGAAATTACTTTAGAATTTTAGGTTATCAGAGGCAAATGTAAAAGGAGCCCATCTGATCTGCTACGCATACAATTAAAAAGTTGCTTTTCATCAAGGCTGAGTCAGACTTCACCTATATTTGGCCTCATTAACCTCTGGGGTGTTATCCTACAGAAGTTTTACAGCAGGGTCACCCCTTTACCTTCATTATTGTTATTCTCCTTTTCTACTGTTATTCAATCTTTTTCAGAAGATTGAACAAAAGAAATTTTGTCGTTCATTCTGCTGACAAACCAGGAATAAATCACATTACAAAAATGCCCACTATGTCTTATGGCTTATACAGAGATTTATTGTTTGAAAACTGGTTTGATTTTCCACAGCAAATGACTAAGAGCAGAAATTTATACGCACAATGATTGCCTCCTTCCTCAGGGCCAGTTTGTATTTCATACTCACGCAAGTTCACAAAATAAGTCCACCTTTCTTCTTGCCATATAAGCCCTAATCACAGCCACGGACCTTTTTCTCCGACAAGGTACTACAGGGAGAAAATGTAGTACTTAAAAATAGTGCATGACCTAAGAATATTGAACATCTTTTTTTAAAAAAAAAAATAATTATAAAACTCAAGCTTTATTCTAGCTTATTTTAGTATTTCATTGGTAAAATAACTAAATGTAAGTTAGTACATTAAAATGGTTTAACTTTTATTAATTTTAGAAAGTGAGGCAAAACGAAGCAGCTTTTACTTACTTAATATGCCTCTCAGTTTTACCTCACAGAACTCAGGAGGCAGTTACTGAACTATCCAGGCATAGCACTGGGCCACTTCACATCTTTTTCAGCAGATAGAGCAGGTCTGCTATGTCACCAAAGCAGCACAGTACCTGGAAAAAAAGATGAGCTTTTTTTCTGGATTTGCTTAAGTTTGAATTTACAGGTATAATAAACTGTTTTCTAGTAATTACAATAGCTCATGGCCACAGTGAGCTACCTTCTCACGAGGAGGTAGTTCACTCACACCGTGTTTCACACTGCTTTAACACAGCAACTGCACACTCTTTATCTGTAGTGCATCTGTCAAGGGCTCTCAGAGAAATGTTTTCTCTTTATTGCTCTGTGACTAAATTACTAAATATTAACCAAATAAAGTAAAACTAATTTATTTATTATTGTTAGCCATTGCATATTTTCATACAACAATGTTACCGCTTTCTTTTGACATTTGGAAGGAACACTATGGAATCTTAAATGCAAGGAGGCATGGTTACTTAGGCAATCAGTTGGATGAGAGATGTCTAGGAGACATTCTGTCCCTTAAAATGCAGTAAATAAACTACTGAATAACCCAATGCTCTAACTACGAATTTTGTCACATCATATTCATAGTTAGAGGAATAGATGCTCTCACAAATGCAGAATGATGATGGTAGGAGCAGGCAAAAGCAGCAGCTGGACTGTGAAGGAGAATATTATTAAGAGAAGCTAGACTGTCTGACATTGCAATAATACAAACAATGATTGTTCCAAGGAAATGGCTTTCTGTAATCATATTTTTTCATTGTAAGTTTACTGTACCATGAATATCTCCTTTTCAAGGAGCTGGGCATAGTCCACACTTTTTTTTTGCTTTGTGGATGCAGGGTGGAATCTACATACTCTCTCTGAACCCTAAAATAATCCATCTTCACACACAGTGGCCCAGGCAACCATGGCAGAACCCCTTCTGATGTAGCTTTCTAGAGTCAAAAAGTTTGCATAGATGGTGGAGATGGAGTAGGAGATCAACAGTTGGTAGATCAAATTCTTTCTTATTTTGGTAGTGCATTGATCTAAGCATTTCCAAAACTATTGTGATTGAGTGCTCGAATTCACCTTTGAAAGAAATACCTTCAGAAGCTGTTTGAGGGGGCCTATTCAGCAAAGGAGGAGTGGGCAAGAAACTGGGATTAATCCAAGAATTTCAAACTTGCTATGAAAGAGCGTACTTGTCTGGTAGAGATCATTATCTCAGTGACGGGGCATGACTTTGTCATACTTTAGATATTATCATGCAGCCTCCAATTGATGTTTTTCCTTAGTGGTAACTTTTGAATAATAAGGCAGGACGAAAGACAGCTGGAGCACCTATGGTGGAAGCCACAGGCACAGTCTAATGATCATGATCATAGCTAGATCAGATGCTATATTTGTCAACACGTATCATATTTATAACAGTGATCTCTGCCATTTTACTTCAAGCAACAGAGGACAAACAAGTCAGTGTTGTGCAGCAATGAAGGCTGAGATTGGCTATTAACAATGACTAAAAAATCCAAAACATTTATACCAAAGCCACCCTTACCGGATTGTAGTTTTTCTTCTTTTTGACATCCAAGAGGACTTGAAGACACTTCAACTAAAGGAGGAAACTGAACCTTTTTGCTGTTGGGCTGTTTTGTTGGTTTTTTTGGTTCTTTGTTTTCTATGCTTTTTAGCCAGAGCATAACCAAGTCTCCTGAGTGACAGCTTTTAGGAATTATGTTTGTATTTTATAAAAAATTAGAAAAAAAAACAAATGCTACCTGAATAAAACATCATCTGTAGATAACAGTATATTGTCTGCCTTTTTGCACAGTGATAAGCTTTCATCTTTCTTGCATCCTTTGATTTTATTTTTTACAGAATGTCTTCATTTCACCAGGATCACCAAAGCAGTACTTTTACTCTGTAAAGGTCTTTTAGCCTTCACATTTGTAAAAAGACTTAAACATTACTGGCATTCTCTGAATGCAATCTTGCTACTGTTACAGGAATCTACATATCATTTGAACTTTCCTTAATGCTTGAGTTGAAAAGGTTCTTGTCTGTAAGTTTTATTACATTTCTCCCTGTAAGTGTTTATTACCTGAGAGTTCTTCTCTTCATTTTCACTGAGGTTCAGAAAACCTAAAAGGTAGATTTGACAAAAAAAAAAAAAAAAAGTATTCCTAACTTAATAGCTCAAAAAGAGTTTTTGAGTTTCCCATACCTCTAACCTGTTGAATTATTAAATTCTCCAAAATATAGACCCCATGTAGTCATTTAGTGTTGTAAAAAGCTCAGTCATGCTTTTACTTCTATTTGTGTAAATCAAAGTAGGCATGCCAAGATGAATGACAAAGCTGGTTTTGTGTATGTTTAATTTACCATATCAGTTCTTTATCAAACGTTCTTGTAACAGAAGTGCCCACAGTATAATTTAGTAAGAAGTCTGGTATGATACCAGAGAGCTACCATTTCTGAAAGTTTCTAAGTTCTTTTATCAGAAAAGCTGATGCCCATCTGTCTGAAAGAATAAAAATAATTTCAGAGAGAAAATAGCACAGAATTCCCAAATTTAAGATATTGTAGTCCCTGCCTTCTGTGTAAAGACGTATATCACATCTGTTATGAGTTGTCCTCTTCCATGAACATAGTTCATTTAAGACTGTAAAACCTATATGTATATTTGAGGGGGTTGATCTTTCCCTCTTCTTGAAATTTTTACAACTTAAAAAGTAGACATGCACATTCAAAGCAAGCTTCGTTTTATCCTGAGAACCCCAAAAGCGTAAATCAAATACTGAAATCTTCTGCAGTGGCACACAGAAACCTGTCTCCTGTTCAGAAGGCTCTCGTCTCAACATTAGACTTGTCCTACAAAAAAAATGTTACATTCACACTGAAAAGGCATTATTTGCAAATGCATATAGGCATAACCACATAGAAAGGAAACACATCCTAAGAGTAAGTGTAAAAATATGTTCCTTAAAGAAAAACCACACTGCATGTAAAACCAGAGGAAGTATCTTCAAAACCCTAACAGGTATCTTTGCTCTTCAGTAAATAGGTACTGTCTTACTGGTGTCTCTGCTCTTCGATAAATAATGATATATCTGATCTTATCTCATCAATAGCAACCTGAATTAAAAACTAATTTTTTACTTTCTCAGCTGCAGAAGGAAATACTACCATTCACCTCAGCAATAGCCACAAATATGTCTGGTTTTGTACACTGGTACTCTGCAACAACCAAAATTTTGAGTAGTCTTAATTATGGTTAAAATAGAGCACTCGAATGATTCCTGAAATTAAACAATTCCTTCATGTTTCACACTATTCTGCACATATATTTCTGTCACTTGGAAAAATTGTCTTGCAGCCATAATTGGATCAGAGAGAATTTTTTTCCAAAATTCTACTAAAATCACTTATATTTTAAAACTTTAACTGATGAAACCAAGGGTGAAGTAGGCTTCTCGTAAGTGCTCCACACAGAGTACTCATTCCACAATGTGTCCGTGTACTGGACCTTGTGAAGGAGGCAACAAACCACAGCATTACAGAAACACACTCTTGACAGATCTTTCCATTGACAGAAGAACATATGGAACCTGTCTCCTGATTTGTAAGATACTAGAAGCGTGAATGGTGTGCCTTCACATGCTGTTAAGCACACACACTCCATTGAGCAACACCACTAGTATGCCAGGTGTAATGTCAATAATAAAGATAAAGATCATCCCTGCTTTGGAGAACACAGCTCAGCCACAGGCAAAGTACATGGGGAGAAAAAGGGACACCACGTATGATACATGTGACTGATTATTTTCTTTCGTTTTAGGTAAATTACTTTTATTATGAACACAGAAGTCATAGTTGCAATAAAAATTATTTCTCCAGGGGGATTTGAGCTATAAAGGACTGGTTTTATATGAGGTTTCCCTTTTGCATTTAGAATGATTCTCAAATTTGTATTGTTACAAGCAACTGTTCTAACTCTCATTATTATACAGGTCATTCCTTCTCCCTACATCACTCCTTGTTATCGCCTCCACTAGGTTAATATATTCATACATTTTCATCTGCAGCTGTGGTATGCAGGGAAGTAATATTTAAATTAAGTCATTATGCCATTTTTCCTTACAAAGTCTTTTAACTGGAGTGAGCACAAGTCAAATCCTTCCAAGTTTTTGGAGTTCAGACCCAAGGCCACATCACACACTGAAGCCAATCTCTCAGATTAAAAAAAAAAAAAGGTGTTTGCACAAGCTAGATGCAACAGCCCTGGAAATTTTGGGAAGATCAGCTTTTGACTTGATTACAAGAAACTACCCCATCTAATTTTTCATATCCCACTTCTCAAATATACTTCATTTCAAGAATCTGCATTGCAATGCAGGAGTTGCTGGCAAATGAAGAATGTTGTAAATCATACAGCTGTAATGGAAGGTAAAAGCCACATTGAAATTCATGGTGCATTTCTACAAAGATTTGTAACAAAGTTTTGATTAACATAATTTCACATATGTCTGAACTAAATTAGTCTCTGCGGTACACCCATCCATTACTCCAGGGGAACAGAGCGATGCTTAAATAACGTGTAGGGATTCCACAACTGCTCATGACAGAAAATGGATACCAATGCCAAATCAGTTCAACTTACAAAATTGAAGCTGAGAACTGTGTAATCTGAAATCATGATTTTATCGGAACAGCAGGACTAACCTCTGCTCTGAAGTGAAAAAAATTTAAAAAAAATTAAAAAAAAATGCAGTGGACAATAGTGAGTCCTCAGTAATGTACCTAAAATCAAAACACCCAACATAACCAATATGAATTGCATTATAGAAGCTCAAGATCTCATGAGAATATATTTATCACATTACAATAATACATGCACAGTGCCTAAGAGATCTTTTACCCAGACAATGATTGAGCTTGACTTTACTTATTTAGGAACTGGTCACTACTTCAGCATTACGGAAATGAAAGAAGATAGGAGAAGACACATAGAACAGTCTCATCAAGAAAGCTCTGTTGTTGTAATGTCCGAGTGATTTTGTGAACATCGAGTAACCCATGACCGTTTCATACATGTCTCACCTTTTTATTCCTCTTCATGTTTCTTCTGCTCCATTTCATCCTTTTTCATTTCTCCTGCTTGCAGTTAGAAAGAAATCTGATAGGAGACAGTTCTGCATGATAGGAACAGAAATTGCACAAAAGTTAGACTCGGCCTTGGTGTAAAAACGTTCCACAGATTTCGGAAACCTTAAGAGATCAATATCATTTACAGTGCAACAATATCAAAGCATGAAGATCAATAAATGAACTGTGGCTTCAACTGAAAATAATTCAAAATTGAAAAGTACAGCACAGAAGTGAAAGTCAGAGGCACTATTGGAAGGTGTATACAACTGCACCATAGGATCTTGTGTGGCAATCAAACCAGTATGTATGTTAGCTGCCTCCAGCAAAGGACTACTTCATACTGGGGAGGAAGATAATACCCCCTGTCCACACTATTCGTCTAGCCAGCAGTGTAGAGTGCCAGAGTGAGACCTTTCACGGCTTCTCAGTTTATGTCCTGAAGTGTAAGGTTTGTTTTCCCTTATTTTATTCTGAATAATATTGCTGATAATAAAAGTATACCATTTTTTTTTCAAATCCAGTACGAGCATTATGTCGATGACCTCCAATGGAAATGTATTCCAGATTCATATTATACAGTGTGTGAAAAAGATGATGCTTTGTAAGATGGTGTATTTGTTACATGTATATTCATATATCAAAATATATATCCTGAAGATACCTTTCACAGACATGGTTAAATTACATGCATGATACCTCTTTTATCCTCTCACCACCTGTGCCTGAAGTCAAAGTTTTCCAAAACACTTTCTGTATTTTAAATTCTAGACAGCTTCAAAGAGTCATCCTTAAAAAAAATGCCGCTCTGATACAGATTTCCTCTTTCCCTCCCTCACTATATATGCATAATACTATATATATGTAAAAAGAAAAGGGAAGATAATACATGCAGTTCACATAAACCAATTAGTAAAGCTTCATGCCTACCTTAATATCTTCAGTTTCACCCATCAGTAGCTACCATCATCCCCTGGTATATTGCTGTTAATAAACTCTTAAAACAGCCAATAGTAAATGTAGGTTACTTAAAAGTTACTTAAAAACAGGTTTTGCTCTTGAGTTTGTGGTTGCTAAGAAAAATGCTATTCAGGCTTTATACCTTTTTACATCCATTTTTGATCCAATGGTTACACATTTCCTCTGACATACCTTAAGATGTGTAAATACAGGGTATCCATGGCCTAACAGAAATGTAAGGTGACAGCTCTGAAAAAATCACCTCTTCCCTGCCCAAGGTCACAGATAAGGCTGAGAGAGTCTTCACTGAGGTTTGTAAAAGCCTACTAGACAATTCCTATTTGCCCTTGTCAGGCACATCTACATTAAAGAAAAATGCAATGGTAATTATAGTCCCTAGCATTCTGTAATTTCTATGCAAATTAGACATAGGGTTTCAGGTTGTTAGCTGAAAAAAAGGCTTTAAATTCTCCTGCATTTGTGAGTTCTTGTGGCAGATGTCATCCTCAATAACCAGGGAGAAACCAATCTCTCTCAAGTTCTGTATTTTTTGTCCTTATGCAGTAAGGGAAAAGCTTGCTCTTTTTCTCTCTTGCATGCTTTATTGTTTACAAAACTTTGGTTCTAGAAAATATTAAAAAAAAAAATTGCCACTGATTATCAACATTTCCTACACATTCTGTGGAGGCAAATATCTTCAAACCCTTTTATATAACTCTGCTTTCTTTAAGTTGTTAAACTGTGGAAAAGTGGGTTGGCTTTTCTAACATCTGAAGTATGTAAACAAGATGTTTTTTCCATTTGGAAGAATAATAGTGTCTATGTGTTAGAGAGGGGGGTATATAATAAAATGGGGGATGATTATGAGCTCAAATAGGTCAGGAGCAATGGATTACTAATGGTTTTTATGCCAGATGTAATTTTTAAGCAGACAGCCATATCTGGAGGCACTCTCTAGCACTTTTGTACCAATCTGCTGAAAATACATCCATCATCTGATAAAATTGTTATAACACCGCGTGCATGTTCTTCCCATTTACCCCAAAGTAAAGAAAAGATGGATAGTAAATCACAACAGAAACCCACTAGTGTCGATGTAACTCCTTAAATACTGGCAATCTGAGGTGTTCAGAGGCCACACTGCTCTCTCCTTCAGCATGACAGAAAGCCAGTTCAGCGACCTGAGCAAAATGTGAGTATTTGCAATAAACATCCATAAAAAATTAATGGTGGCAGCTGTTTCTAACGTGTTTGGTGGTCTCTAGAGTTTCAACCCATATTTCTCCATTCAAGAAAGGCAGCTATATTCCCTAGGTTGAACTGCAGGACAGCAGACATACTGTATCTGGAATGCCCTGTCCTCACTCTAACCACAGGTTGCATCCGAAGCATTCCACTTGTTCCTGACAGAGACAGCCTTCAGCATAAGCATAGTGAGGGGCATCAGTCCAATTTACCACACTGCCTGATAAAGCTCCACACTCAACACGTGCATAAACAGCAACTCACACTCTGCAGTTATTGAAGGGAGTCCCACGCAGCAGATATTTGTCTAGTAACATGTTACTGAAAATGTCCTTTGATTTAGAGATTTGGCAAACCTGACAACAAAAGCAATAAAGGGAAGAAACAACATCTCTTCAGTTTTGCCCAATTCAAGCTCTCCAGGGGAAAGGAGAGGAAACAGGAACCTAACAAAACTTCAACAGTCCTCTAGTATTTCTAAATGAAAAACAATTCTTTGCTGGTAATGTCACTTCATATCTTACAGTTACAAATCCCACAAGTTGTTTTAATGAGAAAATTTAAAATAAAAAAAAATGCCCTCTTTTATTCTTTAGTTAGGTACTCCTTCCAGCTGAAAGACCAAGAACATGGCCCTAATGTATCTGATTTCCAGTATTGTTTTCTTACCACAAAGGAAAAAATTCTGCAAAACTTCAAGTTCTGTTCTTTGGTACAAACAACAATACCTGGGGTTTTTTTTCAGTGGCTTTCCTCTGAATGTGCCTGAATATGTATTAAGGACAACATCTTGTGCTTTGTATCACCTAGAAAAACACTTCTATTATGTTTAAGTTTTAAAAGCTAGGACACTGAGGCCACACGTTTTGGAGCTGAATGCTTACAGCTTGACATCTGAAATAGAATCATAGAAGAGTTTGGGTTGGAAGGGACCTTTAAAGGTCATCTAGTCCAACCCTTCCTGCAAGGAGCAGGGACATCTCCAACCAGATCAGGTTGCTCAGAGCCCAGTCCAACCTGGCCTTGAATGTTTCCCAGATGATTAGCAGGGGACTCATACTGAAAGCAAAGGAAGTTCAACACCCCTTATAACCAGCTCAATTTTAGATACTTTGGCTATCTAGCATTAGATGACTAATGTAAACACACTTTTGGAGTTAGAGAGCAAGCAGACAATCTCAGGCTCGTGCTCTGTAATTTTCTTATGCAGTCTGAGAAGTCTTGATGTATAATATATGAACTCACTAAGAAAACAGTTTCAATATTTTAAGCATGAATAATAGGGACAACTCAATCCACCATCATTTCTGTCTTCTGATGTACTGAAACTCACAGTATCATTTCAGAACTAAAGGTGGAGCAGTAGGAAGAGGGGAGGAAAATAGACTTCTGTTCTAAAACTCTGTTTTGTACAAGTTTAGTCTTAAGCCACCTACATTGTTTCTACTATCACAATAATGTGGCTTCTCCCCATACTGCATAGGTCACCATCCTATACAGCAACTCAGTCATCTCCCCTGAGCCTTACCACACCCAGCAGCATCCCCTGTTTCTTCTCAAGTGCCCCAGGTTTCAGGAGTAAAAGCCAGCAAACCCCCTCCTTAGGAAGCCAAGTTAGACGTAAATCTAATGTGATAGCTGCTCATCATAAGAAACATAAGATGCAAACCAACAAATGAGATATCCCAGACAGTACAATTCTTTTACCCTTCTCTGGTTTCCAGACAGCTTCTTCTCCTGGGAAGATATCCAGATCACAAACAGCAAAGCAAAATAAACAAATACACGGGAAACTTCATATTGCAATAGGCTGCCTGGAGAGAGATAACCAGAAAAAAATAAATGGCCAGTGAAGTAGAATTATTCATTATGTGATAACCTGTCAGGGTCAGGGGATGATGTGCTATCAATGCTATTCATGCTTTATCTGACCTCTTAAAAAGATAAATGGGTTTCAGGTCAAATTAGATGTTCATTTTCCCCTAAATGTGGGGTACACAGGAAGATTCAGAAATTTATCAGTTCTGATCTTCCATAGAGAAAATAAAAGGTCTAAATATAAGGTCTAAAAAATGGAGGTCAATCTTTCAGACCTTCTGTTCTTCAGAAAATGACAGACTTTTCTACATGTCAAAAAACAAGCCATTTTGAATCATTATAGACTAACATGGCTTCAGAAAAACTGGGGAAGGGTAGGTAGCATTAAAAAGAAGTGTGTTGCTAGGAAAGGAAAACGGTAAAGTTTGGTAATTATGTCACACACTTATTTTCTGTTCTAGGGAGAAAATTATATTTTGAGTAATAAACTGAATTATTAAAAAGAGCATATTGATTCTGCCTGCCAAAAAGACACTGCAATATTCATTTTTCATTAACAGCTTTTTTAATATACTGTGTGATGTATCCCAACAAAGGTGTTTATCAAATCAGTGCCAATGTGGGGGATTTTAATAAGGCTTGCCTTTAGTATCTCACAGATTACATTCATTTGTTATCTAGTACCTCAGCCAATTTGAGTCTCAGATCCCAAAACAATCTGCCTCCAGCTGTTATCCAAATTTGTCCTTGTAAAATGTTTTCATCCATCCTGAAAAATTGTGAAAAATAAGTGAAAAAAACAGCATTGTACCACAAGGATAGACATAATAAGGATGAGAGAAAAAGGCATATTTGTAGCACACATAAGGTAGGCCTTCCTTAGCAAAGTCCTCATGAAGATATCTGTATCTTTGACTGTAAGTACATGTTCAAATTCCAATGACTTCAGTAGAACATTATGAGCTACAGTTCATAATTGCTGAAATACTTTTCAGAAAACAACTGGTTCTACACACATGCCTTAGTGTTTTACATGAGTCAGGATTGTAGCACCTCTGCATGTTGGTAAAGTCAATGTTAAAGTAAATTACACTGGCTATAGCTTTCAATTTTATAAAATTGAAGCCATGGTAGCCAAAATACTAAAACAAACAACAGCTTCTCTTTTTCTGCCCATGAAACACAGATAATTCCTCCAGCCAGCTTCAAGTGCAGGATTAAGCGCTGCGTGTTTTCAGTTGTTAATAATTCTAGTAGGGCAATGACTTTGTCTACCCATCCCTTGTCAAGATGGCTTTTGTGCTATGAAGCAGTGTTTCCCTGCCTTTTTTTTTACATGTATGCATTTTTATACAAAGTAAGTAAACTAAAACTCGGAGCATTTCTCATATGTACTTTTCCATTATTCTCACCAAGAACTCCACCTAAGTCTTGCAAGCCGTGGGGCTGTACTCGCCATCACAAAGAAATCCCTGCTTTTTTACGTTTTGGTGTTGTTTTGAACCAATTAGGTATGGGCTTAAGATGCTGAAGGGCTCCATGAAAACTTCTTCTTAAGTCAAGCATAGGAGAAAGTAGATAAATTTCAAAGATGACATTTAATTTCCAGTCCATTTTGAATTAATATTTTTGACAGTACCTCTGTGATTGCTATCCTACCAAACTGAACCTTTCCTAGAGTATTTTGAGATTCTGCTGTCTTTGCACTCTGCATGTGCCACAAAGGAGCCACAGAGGTCAAAACTTCTCCTTCAGCTCTAATGAACAGCAAAGAGGACCTCCTATCTACATCATTTACTTAAGAACCTGATTACTCTTTATTACAAGCAAATCTGGGCTCCCTTTTAATTCATATTTCTTGAAGGGGAAACATAGGAAAAGTTAAATTAAGGCTGACAACTTCCTCTATAATAGAATTTTACTAATTGTAAATCGTGCTGATTGCAGCTAGATATCATCTCTCTCCTTCATATTACACAATGACACAGTGAGTTCACCTTTTGGCAAGTAGCAAAAGTGCTGATTTTGTACTTTGGGAGGAAGGGTAAAGGGATGAAAACTGCATGTGAAAAGATAGCTCACAATATGGATTTCTTTTGCTGGGAAGAAGAATCTCTGTATCTCCATCAAAGAAAAAGCCAACCTATGTAACTATTAATCAAGATGAGCTCACTCACAATACTAGCAAGAGTAAAGGGTCATGGAAAAAAGACGTTGAACAAGGGTATCAAAAATAAAATAAAAAAAAAAAAAAACCTCAAAAAGTCAGGCTTAAGGATGGCTCTGTTGTGCAGATCGGTTCCTTTTTTGTTTACTTACTATTGTGGTCCTTATTTACATTACCATATTATCTTTTCCCCTGAGGCTTCTTTGCATTCCCCAATGAACTCCATGGATGATACTCACAGGGTGAGCAGCTACTAAGTACTTTGTTTAGTCCTGGTGGTTCAATGTGCATTGCAATCAAGCCCTGCTCCTTACACAGAAGTAATCACCATGAGTTTTCCAGGGGTAATTTCATGTATCTTTTTTTTTTGTTATCTTTGGAGATTTCAGCTGCAAAGGCCTAACAAATGTCTTGTAGGCATAAATTAACTCCAGCTCTGGGTTTTGTGGTCTGAATTGGCTTTGCAAAGCCATTTTCTAGCAAATTTCACAACACTTCACCAAATCACTGCATCTCAGGGATTTCTTTTTGGATGAAAAGGCATTTCTCTATATCATTCTTCTCTGAAGTAGCTGAATGTTTAAAAAATATTTTCATAGAGAGCCTTGGACAGTCACTTAGCTGGAAAGTTTCAGATCAATCTTGCTAAATGATACACTCAAAAATAACACAAGAACACAATATGTGGCGTATGACTCAAGTTGCCTACTTCTTATTGTAAGATTCTTTCTCGCAAGGAATGGTTGGCAGTTAATAATCATATTCCTCCACAGGACTGTGGCTAACATCTTAGGGAAAACACTATTATTGCATTCCATGGTGCTGCACTTTCTTCATTCAATATGAAGTCAATGTGGTCAGTTTAGTCTTTCAGATGGCTTTTGAAATTAACTTTCACACCACTGTTGGTCATTAAAGAACATGTAAAGGTATCTTCATTTTTGAAGGAAACTTTTAAACTTTTTTCTCTGGTCCAAAGTTTCCTCCTCTATGGGACTTGACAGAGCTTTGTTCTTCTGGCATTGAATAGTTTCTTGGTGGGGCAAAAATTCCTTTAAAAGTGTTCTGGTTTAACAATTTTCCTCTAAGTTTCTCTTTCACTTCACAGTTGGAACTGAAGATTTTTAATGTTGCAGGGTTTTATTCTTTTTAAAACCTATTCTCAGAGAGTTATACAGAGCTGCAGCTTCCATAGCAAAATTAAGATGCTCATCTTCTGAAGCAGCACACTCTATATGATATTGTTCATAAGACACCTCTTAGAGCTGGCCAAAATTTTTTACAGGATCTTTTTCATTAAAACATGCAGTTTCTAAAGGCAAGAATGTACATAATAATGTGCATAAATAGTAATGTACATAAATAGTGTACATAATGTACATAAATAGTTTCCAGCTGAAGTTTTCTGAATTCCTCTATGAATATAAAACTGAGTGAGAACCTGATTTGTTTATTAGAAAAAAAAAGATGCTCCAGCACATTTATTTTTCTGCAAAGCATTCTGGAGATTCTGACTTCACTCCAAGGTAGAGCAAAAAGAAATTTTCAGACTTCAGAAGGTATCACAAAATGGAGCAATATTCCCGCAGTCAACTCCAATGACTTACCATCTGTGAAAAAAAATCAGGCACTCGTTCTAAAGAAAAAACACTTATCCATTCAAAATATTTTATGATAAATATAGACCCGATGAAAGAGAGCTACAAACTATTTGTTTTGTGGTTTAGGCTTCACAGGATTATAGGGAGACTAAAAATCATAGAATGGTAGAATCTTTAAGGTCAGAAAAGACCCCCAAGATCATCAAGTCCAACTGTCAACATAACACCACCATGTCTACACTAAACCATGTCCTAGAGTGCCACATCTACACTTTTTTTAACACCTCCAGGGATGATGACTCCACCACTTCCTTGGGCAGCCTGTTCCAGTGCCTGACTGAAACATGTAAGGGAAAAAAAAGAAGCAAAGAAGGCAAAAAGAGGAGATAGAAAGCACAAGATCTTTAACATCCCAATACATGGATGAGAAATGAAAACCAAACAGCTGCAATGAGGATGGGTTTCCATATTCAAAAGCAAAACATACTGAAAAGTTGCCCATCAGAGAGTTGCCCTGGTCCTGGATTACTCTCCAGTCTCTCTGCAAGCTTAGAGCCTGACCGCATTAAAGTGACCGAATCAAGCTTTGTGATCAGAAAAGATGACAGCAGGAAAATATCAAAAAGATGATGCAAGGGAGATAATCTATACATACACCCACACCACCAGTACCTCTGTATTTATCGATGTCTCTTTCTGTATTACTCTGCTTGGCAGAAACTTAGATTTTTGTCTTTTCAAAGTTTCAACATTTGAAGTGAAATTTTTTTTTTTAATCTGTTTTAACATCTGAGGAAATTTAATACAGTGATGTCTTTCCTGCATCCATGCATTTTTTGGCCTTGACGAAGGCACCAGAAAAAGAAAATAATTTGTTCTTTCAACACAGTCCAATGGACAACACAGTCCAATGTCCCTGCCAAAAAAAAAAATAGAATACGGAAAAAGAAATTGTACCAGAAATCTACTGGTGAAAAACTGGGCCTCTAATTGCTCTGGCTAAAGAGGCAATTCTGTCTTCGGTAAATTCACTGTAACACCTATGAAGCCTTGAGCAGTTATATATATGTAATTAAAAAGAGATTTGTGATCTGGTGTTTTGTGCTTTAAATAAAACAACATACTCATAACACTGCTATTTAAGCATTTAACATTTCTAAAAATGAGATAAATATATATGTTCTTTACAAAAGTCCCATGGGTTAGATATTCTGAGCAATTAATGAGAAGGTAGGAGATAATTCTTTTTGTCTCTATATCTAAACATATCTCTGCAGTAGTTAATTACCATCACACGGTTTACTACTTTCCAGCAAAGGCTATAAATCCTTTCCTGTTGAATCAATGCCAAAGCTCTCCCTTGTTTGCAAGTGGCCCATGCTAGGAAACAGCGAATATGTGCAATTAAGCAGTTAGCAAAATTCAGGTTTTCAGGATGCCTATGGAATAACTGCAGGTTCCTTTACACCTAACTGAAGTTCCTTTACACCTAGGATTAACAGTCTGAACGTGTATAGGAAACAAGGTACTTATTTGTGTTAGCAGAATCATCAAAAGTTTCTTATTCAAAAGGATCCAAGGTCTTGATATTTCATGAATCTCTGAATAGCCAGAACACATACAGAAAAATAATGTATTTATATACAGGGGGGAAATAAGTCCTTTAGTGTCCTGTCATTTAATTAATGACAATGTCAGCCAGTTCCTTCCTGGCAATAATTATCAATAATAATTGCAAAAGAAGCTAGATTTAGTTGGAGACAGCTGGGCTGAGAAAAGTCAGTGGTAGAAGGAAAATATTTGAAGTATGAGGATTACTCAGATAGAAAGGAGTAACATTGACTTTTGTAAACATTGAGTACAGACTTCAGACCCTGTGGAAAAAAAAAATACATATTTTTCAGAGACATAGGTGCCAGTCTATCAAAGAAACTAAGGGGAAAAAGAAAAAGTCTTCTGTTTTCACAATCCATGGTTAATTAGCATTTGATTTTGAACAAATCTCAGTGACCACTTCATCTGCATTCTTAACCAGATGATTAGGGTATGATATGTAAAACCATTCTCCTTCTACTCCTTTGTTTTTACCAGTTCTAAACTTTACAACATATACTCACTTCCAGTTATTGAACAGGTGCCATTTCTTCCATGTGAGAAAAGTTGATATTGCATTGTATTTCTGGGTTGCAATAAGAAAAATACTTGGCATTCATCCTTCAAAAACTATTATTTAAGTAACTTTCAGAAATTTTATTTTGTGACAATGTCTTCTCTGAGGTCGAGTTCTCTGTTTAGTTGCAGAGAGCACTCCAGAGTGCATGGGTATGACATTGATGTTGTGATCCTAGTAGGAAAAAAAGTTCCCTTAGCAAAAGCCTCACAAAACCTAAACTGATAGCATCCTCTCAGGATAATTACCTGGTTGTATGTGGTGACTGAGTCATACAGATTCCTTTTTTTTCATTTCTTCAGTACATGTATGTTAGAGCAGTATTGATAACTGAAATATACTTTTTATCCTGCTGCAGTTCTTTTCAATCCCTTAGTTTGCACAGAATCATCATTAAAGTAGTTTTAGAGTCAGTATTTCAATAACAGATTTTTGCCTCTGAAACTGATGTGTGCAATTTTATCTTTAGAGCTTAAACAGTACTATCTCTAGTTTGTCTGTTTCTAATATCTCTTAATCTGCAGAATTATCAGACAGTCAGAACCTCATAACACATGCTTGTCAGTGTTAAAAAGATCAATTATTGGTTTCATTTCTTAAATTTCAGACAGATAGCACCAACAAATGAAAGACGTGGTTAGATATTTGTTCAACAGCGAGCAAGCCGAGGAAAGTACCTAACATAGCAAGAAATCAGCACAGGCCAGAAAATGTCAAGAGAGCTAGACCGAAGTAGCATGGATATTGTGAGCCGCTGGGAGAGTGCAATATGAAGAGGGATATACGCTGCAAGTGAACCAAGGCACTACCCTCACATCTGAGGCAGCTACCAGCTTGCATAGCCAAACATTGCTCTTTTGCACAGCATGTGAGGAAGAACCACAGCCTGTTTTTCCCATGCTTTGTGCAGTCTTAACAACAAAAGAGGAAGAGAAGCCTTCCAAACTTGCAGTGTGTCTTACTGTTTGTCCTATAAAGTACTGGGTTTTTCGGCAAGATTTTGGATATTGTAAAAATAAGAATAAATCCACTGGGGTTTTTGGTTACAGCTGATTGGTAGGTGTTTTTATTGTAAACAGATGATCAAGTTTTTTCTGAGTACATGAAAGATTGATTGTTTCACACAGTATATTAAGTTGTGACTTCAGTGGACTTATATTTGGCAGTCATTATATTTATAAGACAGGGGCTGTGTTTGTGGTTGTGCCTATGTTGTGGTTTTGTTTAGTGAGGGAGGCCTAAGGTGGCAGCTTCTGTAAGAAACTGCTAGAAGTTGCTCCCCTTTCTTCAGTGGACTCGGCCAGGCCTAGGGCAGACCCGCTGCTGGCCAAGGCTGAGCTGATTGGGAGCAGAATGTCCCATGATAATGCCTCTGCAATAATGTATTTAAGAAGGGGAAAACAGAAAAAAAAAAAAGGAGAAGAGAAGATGTGAAGAAGTTGAGCAGGGGCAGAGGCGCAGAGGGGGAGGCGCAGGCCTAGTGGGCCTTGCAGGCCTCACCCTCTGGCCTCTCGCCAGGCCCAACTCAGCCCAGCCTGGCTGCAAGAGATGGAGAGGAGATGAGATGGATGATGTGAAGAGATCCTGAGAGGCTTCTGCCAGCCTGTTGTGAAGAACTTTTCTTGTGAGAGAAACAGCTGCAGACACCAAGGTCAGTGAAGAAAGAGGGGGAGGAGTAATGCGGCTCCTGGCCAAGATTCCCCTGCAGCCTGTGGTGATGACCATGGTGGAGCAGGTTGTTCCCCTGCGGCCCATGGATGTCCACGGAGGAGCAGAGATCCACTTGGAGCCCATGAAGGATCCCGCAGCTGTGGCCCGTGGAGGGCCCGCTGGGGCAGCCGTTCTGGAGAGACTGCACTCCGTGGAAGAGATGACCCACACCGGAGCAGTTTCACGAAGGACTGTGGCCTGATACTGTGTCCATTTTTACACCATAGTGAAATTAGCCATCTTGGCTGAGTTCTGGAGCCATCTGGTTGCCCTCAGCACTCCTGAGGAGTCTCCAGATATTCAGGGCTTACAGAGCAGGGGCTTCCTACACTGGTCTCCAAGGTTATATTATATAGATTGGATTAAATTATGAGAAGATTTGTTGAAAAATAATGGAACGTTGCCCCATGGTAAAGGACGGACTAGATGGGTACATATATTTCCCTGCTGTTTTAGTTGAACATGTATGAAGAAATGTTCAAACCTGTAGAATTTAACAAAAAATAAGAGTAGCATCTTTATATACAGATGCCTTATCCTGTAGAGAAAGTAACAATAAAGTGGAAACATTAAGCATAGAGGAGCAAATCGCTGCTACAGTGTAGTGGGTCTATTTATCATATTTACTGTGGGACTATCTGAAGCACTTCTGTCAGATGCCAACAGGCAGTCTTCTGAGTTATTCTTTTGATTCATACTGTTTGCAATGCAACGATCCTTTTTCATAAGGAAGACAATGATTTCGCATCTCTGTAGCATCTTTCATCTAGGTGAATCACAAACCACTTAAATTTCATACTATTTACACATACCGCATATAGAAATTGTTTTGCTGACCACTGAAATAGGGCTGTTATTTCCTTTTATGCTAAGAGAAAATAGATGAAAAAGCCAGTTTAGTAACCCCTTGATACAAATCTTTCTCCTCCTCTCCTCTGCAATGAAGTAACTGAATTATGAAGTCCCTTCAATTTGTAAATAATTTCTGCAGTTCGGCAAAGTAAGCATTATGAGATATTTTTCTTGGTGAGTCTTCTGTTGTAAATATTCCGCCATGACTGGGGTGCATACACATTGGCAGAAGATAAGACATGCAAATGTTTCTGTTTTTTTCCCGCAACTATATATCCGAGACCAGTCTCCTACAATAACTTAAAACAAACTGCAGTAAGTATGAGCTGATACTCTTGTGTTTGAGAGTCTAGAAGTCAGATCTATAACTCTTAAAGTTTCAGTAAGTATTACTCTTCCTCTCTTTTTTTTTTTTTTCCACATAATTTCAAAACTTCCTTTCAGATCTTATACCTTATCTTTGAGGATACAAGCTTCCCAGGTCATTTTCTGACTTTCAGCAATCAGATAAGTGTTTACATTTTCATTTTCAGTGGTGTTTTCCTTCAAATTGCATTTTCAATCTTTGAGTCTATTTTTTTCAAAATAAGTCCAAAACTATACAGATTTTATTTTTTTTCTGCCATTCTACCTACCTAAAAAATTTCTGCCCATGCTAAAATAACAGCCAAATGCAGGTACCATCTGTTAACTTTTGCAAGCAACTTTGTTGTATCATATTCCTATTTGACAGCTCACTATTGTGCCCCTGAATAATAAGAGAGCTTATTTCACAAGTCACTAAAAATAACTTTCAGACAGTTACCACCTAGGTACAATTAGCTTAGACTTGTCTTGGATTCTTTGCCAGTTTAAAAGGTGGTTGATGCCCCATCCCTGTAAACATTCAAGGCCTGGCTGGACTGGGCTCTGAGTAACCTGATCTGGTTGAAGATGTTCCTGCTCCTTGCAGGGGGGTTGGGCTAGATGACCTTTAAAGGTCCCTTCCAATCCAAACTCTTCTATGATTCTAAATCATAAAAGGTCACATTGAACCTGACTTCATGACAGCAAACACAGCAAAAGGTCATTGCATCTAATGAAAGATATGTAGCTGCCGAACCAGGGTTTACTTAATGAGACTGTAATAATCTAAGAAAAATAGAGATCCAAACCAGTTTACACACTATTTTGGTTTTGTTT
>WHYT01017386.1:191048-227319 GCA_009806455.1 Tetrax tetrax | reverse complement strand
CTTCTGTAGGAAACTGCTGGAAGTTGCTCCCCTTTGTTCAGTGGACTCGGCCGGGCCTAGGGCGGACCCGCTGCTGGCCAAGGCCGAGCTGATTGGGAGCAGAATGTCCCGTGATAATGCCTCTGCGATAACGTATTTAAGAAGGGGAAAACAGAAAAAAAGAGAGAAGAGAAGATGTGAAGAAGCTGAGCGGGGGCAGAGATGGGGAGGCGTGAGCCTCCGGGGCCTTGCAGGCCTCACCCTTTGGCCTCCCACTGGGCAGCCGACGGGTCCCAACTCGGCCTGGACCAGCTGCAAGAAGTGGAGAGGAGATGAGATGTGAATGAGATGTAAAAAGATCCTGAGGGGCGTCTGCCAGCCTGTTGTGAAGAATTTTTCTTGTGAAAGGAACGTCTGCAGACACCAAGGTCAGTGAAGAAGGAGGGGGAGGAGTAATGAGGCTCTTCGCCAAGATTCCCCTGCAACCTGTGGTGATGACCATGGTGGAGCAGGCTGTCCCCCTGCAACCCATGGAGGTCCATGAAGGAGCAGAGATCCACCTGCAGACCATGGAGGACCCCACGTTGGGGCAGGTGGAGGCCTGAAGGAGGCTGTGGCCCATGGAGGGCCCACTGGGACAGCCGTTCTGGAAGGACTGCACCCCGTGGAAGAGATGACCCACGCCCGAGCAGTTTCATGAAGGATGGTGGCCTGTGGAAGGGACCCCACAAAGAAGCAGAGGAGGAATGTGAGGAGTCCTTCCCCTGACTATGAAGCAGCAGTGTAGAACAACACGTGATGAACTGACCGCAACCGCCATTCCCTCTTCCCCCCTGTGCCGCTCAGGGGAGGAAGGTAGTAGAAATTATGTTAAGCTTGGGAAGAGGGAGGCATGGAGGGAGGTTTATCTTGTTTCCTGTCTCATTCTCCTGCTAGTTTTAGAAATAAATGAATATTTTCCCCAAGTCAAGTCTGTTTTGCCCTTGACAGTACCTTTAAGGATTTCTCCCTGTCCATATCTCAAACCTTGAGATGTTTTTCCTTATATCATCTTCCCCTGTTCTCTCGGAGGGTGGGAGGAGTGAGGGAGAGACTGCGTAGTCTGGTCCCGGTCAGGGCTGAACTATGACACACACAAAGACAGGGCTGAAACAAAATTGCATGTTTTCTCTTTGATCGTTGACTACAAGATATTGATTAACAAAAACCCAGCAGTAATAATCAGCCTCTAACCTCACAAGCTATCACCTATAAATTATAACATGCTTTTGTTATATTTTAGCATCAACTTACAGCTCCTTCCAAACATACAGGGCCAAAGTTACTCCTAATTTAACTGCATTAAATTCTGCAGAATTAGGTGGAGAATGAGCTAAGTTAATTGAAATCAAAAGGGCAACCAATTTAGTTGCTGTTGAATAAATATATTTCTTACCTTTAACCTCACCTGGAGCTTCCAAGAAGTGTCATAGCTTTCAGTAGGCATTTTTCTTCTTCTTTTTGTGTAGAAACAGAAGGAGGTTGCCCCAGTGTGGGTGCAGATAATTCAATTTGGGGAATCCAGAAAACAAATTTCATGTAGCTTTTTTTCACAGCTCTATGATAAAGTAATTTTAAATCAAATTTGATCTATTGAAATTCATTAGCTTTAAAATCTATCTGAATAACAAAAATTCACAGTATCTTGGAAGATAGTGCTCGCAAAAATGTAGTAGTTTTATGTTATCATTAAAAAAAGAAGAAAAAGTGTTGCTAAAACCTGAGAGTGATTTAGTAAACTTAATCAAGACTCTCTTTCTTGATAGAATCTTGTAAACAAAGATTTGGCAACATAGGGTCACTGAGGAAAATTAATCCAAATTACCTAAAGGTGTTCTTTCATAGTGTTTTATAGATAAGATGTTAAAGACTAATTCAGAATTAATGTAGCCTTAATTAATTTTAGCTTTATTCTTTCCAAAGTAAATTCAAGTGACTAGCATGGCAATCACTTCTACTCTGATTTTGAGCATCTATACAGGCATCCAACGCTGCTTAACTAATCCACTTAGAAAAATAATTAGGCTTAATTTTCCTAGATCACAGATATGTACTGAGTAAATCCCACCTCATATAAAACATCAGAGTGGAAATACAAGAATGGAAATGCCTACATCATGTTCTATGACAGGCACAAATTCAGGGATTGATGGCTGCAGTCAGCATTGCTTCAAAGATATGAGCAAGAGGCAGTTTTTAAAAGCCATTTCTGTTGAGCTAGACCAAACTGTCTCCAGTTCAGACCTGCCTTCTCACATCCCTCTGTCAGCAAAACAGTAGGAAATTTTGAAACAGAGAGATACTTTTAACCGATTTCATTAATAAAAAGGAATTTGAGACATGACTGAAGGCTGAGAAGTAAGTAACAAAATTGAATAGATTTAGAAAAAAATAAAAAGCATGAACTGAAATTAAGATAGATCAAACTCCTAGTAAAATGGACAAGAAATCTATTTACCAAAAAGAGGATCAGAGTACGGACTAGATTTTCTAAGGCACGTAATAGAAACTCAGTTTCAAATAAGAACTGGAGAGACAACGGGAAGCACACAGCGTGAGGGACAAGATTTACAGACCTGCAGATACCTAGGCTTTGATAGGTTGTGTCAACATCTGATGCCGTAAAAAGCCACTAGTTCCTTGAAGAAAAAAGAGACAGATAGACAGACTAGGATAATGAGCTAAGCAAAAAGAAAGTTTACACGGAGTGAGTTTGAAGACAAAGGTGATTCACTGCTAGCAAAAGTGAAATCTGCAATAAATGGACCAGAGCAAAGACAAAACATAACTGAGAAGTTAGTATTGAGGCTTAGGGATGAGCTGTTTCATGACAATTTGAAGATAGTCTTGCAGTAACAGTACATTGATTTTCTGCATTCAGGGTGAAGTATCCTGCTTATGGGAAAGAAATATAATAATTGCAGTAGAGCAGTTGTCATACACTGTAAGACGAAATGGAGTACACAGACACTTTCGAGTAAAACAGAGTAGAAAGTAATGCCTTGTAGTTCTTTTTTTTTTTTTTTTTGGTGAAAGTTTGAAATATAAATCCTAAATTCACATTTTAGATTTTTTCATACTCAGCAGGATTCCTACATGTGAGTTTGAGTATTGTAAAAATAACTTATCAAAATCAATGAGACAGTTACAATTACAGTAGCTTTAATTCTGAAGAATATACATCTATCTCGGAAAATGAAAACAAATGTACTGTTTGTTTTTTTTTTTCCCCTGATATCTGACTGAAAATATAATTTATGAGACTGGATATGGCAACAAAAGACAGTATCTTGAGATATATATGTTCAAATATATACATATATATATTTTATATATGTAAATATTTATGTATCTGATTTGTTAAGGTATTACACTGTTCTGCAGGAAAACATTTCCACCTTTCCTAGTGATTGTATGACCACAATGGGATGTGTGCAATATTACTAAATTATCTGTGTTATGGAAAGGGAACGTTTGGAGCTGGTGCAGAGCAAGAACTCTGCAACCAAACAAGCTAGCAGAACACGTTCGGTATCTTTTTGTAAGTGACAAGATGTCTGAGAAAGGGGTCTCTGAAAGGCACGAAACATGCAGTTGAAACCGGTTTCAGAGGAAATGGCACTACATTATCACAGGTTATGGGCTTTAAAACTAATACGGAATTAATCTGCTACTAAAAGAGAAAATGTAGATGGTGTGAGCACCATCACCTATGCTTTGCATTCATCGAGGAAATGGAAGATGTAAGAAATGTTTCATTCTGTAAAGAAACAGAATGAAGAAATGAAAGTTATTCAAAGCAAACAAAGCATT
Source organism: Tetrax tetrax (assembly GCA_009806455.1). Taxonomy (NCBI): domain Eukaryota; kingdom Metazoa; phylum Chordata; class Aves; order Otidiformes; family Otididae; genus Tetrax; species Tetrax tetrax. Next base: position 223,488 of record WHYT01017386.1, on the reverse strand, counting down.
TGTCTGTAATTATTATAAGGCTGAAGACAGAAAGTCAAAACTATAATGAGAGATATTTGTACACTGGAACAAGTTAAAATGGAATAAGAACAATTAGTTCCATCAGTCAGAAAAGATGACAACTGAGAGCACAATGTTTCACCAGATAAAGCTCATCTGGTGATGTGGTTTAACCCCACTCAGCAAATAAGCACCACACAGCAACTCACTCACGGCCCTTCCCAGTGTGATGGAGGAGAGAATTAAAAAAAAAAAGTAAAACCCGTGAGTTGAGATAAAGACATTTTAATAGGACAGCCAAGGAAGAGAAAATTAATAATAATAACAATAGAATACACAAAACAAGTGATGCACAATGCAATTGCTCACCACCTCCTAACTGATGCCCACCCGGTCTATTAGCAGAGACTGGTGTGTGATAGGGGATGTGGTATACCCACTCAATGCCATGCTCTTTAGCCCAGGTGTCTATCAGGTTGCTTTGGAAATGGGTTCTGTTGTCTGATTCAATTCTTTCTGGCATGCCATGTTGCCATAAGACTTTCCTCTCAAGGCCCAGGATAGTGTCCCAGGCGGTGGCATGGGGCACGGGATTCAGTGCCATTCTAGCCATTCCTTGATGGCCTGAGGTGTCATGGGCCCACTGAGCTATAAATAATTCACCCCTATGTTGCCAGTCCAGATCTACCTGAGCCAGTTCCATTCTAACAGCCTGATTCACCTGCTGGTTGTTTTGATGTTCTTCAGTGGCCCGACTCTTCGGTACTTGAACATCTACGTGATGCATTTTTACAAGACTCTCTACCTGGGGAGCAATATCTTGCCACAGTGCAGCAGCCCAGATGGGTTTGCCTCTATACTGCCAGTTGTTCTGCTTCCACACTAAAACTGATTAAAATAGAATAAGAATTAGTTCCATCATTCAGAAAAGACGGTAATGGAGAGAACAATGTTTCACCAAATAAAGATCATCTGGGTATTCAGAAATTGTGTAATTACCAAACATAGTAGGTAATGGCTACATTATGCTATGTTACCAAATGTACTACATGTACATGAAATAACGATTCAAAACAGAAGAGATACAAAAAGGAAATCAGAAGCATAGCCATCTGTTTATGAGACCTATCTTGTAAGAGTAATTCTAAAAAGTTTGCATAGTTAAAAAAAAAAGAACCAAAACGAGTTGAATCTTTTAGCAAATGCAGACTGTTTTAGCAAAATAGAACATTAAGGGTCATTAACAAGTTTTGATCACCCCACTTGTGTTGGCACATTAAGTACTTCAGATTAGAGTTCTTCATTTATTACACCAATGCTATTTAAAGAAAGATTAAACAAAAAATTCACAGTAAGCTAAAACCCACAGCAAAGTGTCAGGAAAACAAAAAGTGTTACCTAAAAGCCTGTAGTGCAATACAACTATTTATGCAAAAAAAAAAAAAAACAGTACAAGCTAAATTGCTTTCTAGAGTGCTTCCCCTGCAATGCAGTTTTGTCAGTTGTATAACTACTATGCTTGCATGGTGACACTTTAAGACTTTAATAACTGAATTTCCTTTTGTCTCAGACTGCAATCATTAACTTCAATTATGCCTTTAACTCTCTGTCATCCAAAGGGAAATAATATGGATTTCTAACACAGAGATGCTTAATGTGAAAGCCTTTTGCACGTTAAAGCTATATACTGCCTTGCTAGTGATGAAATTAAATGCTAGATTCAGGATGACTCTTCAAGTAATAGGCTAAGGATCTTATTACACCAAAAATAGGAACACATTTTTCTCCCATTGAGGTTAATAAGAGAGATGAAATTTGGATCTAAGCTGCATCTATTCACATATCATCAATTAATTCAGAATGCCATGGGCTCAATCAAAGACAAAATATATTCCATAAGTAAAATTGTTGATTAATGCAAAAACCACCAAGATGCCAATAGTATAAGGCCATGAACAATGTTGGATCTCTGTGGCTCCATCCACACCATTGCAAAAGTAAGCACCTGAGTCAATTGCTTCTATGTTGATGAGCCCTCAGTACTGACTACTACTTTAACTGTCTTGCATTTTTCTGAGGATTAGAAGGAACTAGTGAATGATGCTTTGATGACTGTATTAAAAGTATTGTAAAGGGCACCTAGAGCAAAGGGATAGATGATGTTTTTTGTGCATGATGATAAATACACAATAACCAGTACATACTCATCAGAGATTGTTATTTTTTCCTTTCTCTGCTAACTGCTGCTTGAAGAAATAAACTTTAAAAATCTTATTTCTTGGTCATTTAAATGTCAAGGAAAATTATGCAGAAAATAAAAGCCTCAGGCAGTGTAACATCTAGATAAATTACTGCAGAAATTCTATTCAGGTGGAGCAATCTTTTAAGTCCACCTCAAGAGCATGGGTCATGACTAACTACACTTCCGGCAACCTCTCAGGAAATCTCTAGAAGTCCACTAAAGGCAAAATCCAAAAGCAAGTCTTTGGAAAAGATCCACATACCTCACTCATTACTCTTTCATTGTCTGTAGATTGTTAAAACTAAATTTAGCAGCCAGCAAACTGCACAGAATTTATTTTGCTTTTTTTTTTTTTTAGACAATAAACAGCAGGAATCAAAGCTGGGTGCACCTGTGAATCAATGCCTGGGTTCATTCCGAGGCAAGGAATTTATAACAGTATATCTCTGCTTCCTTCTCTCTGTTATGCTTGAGTTACCTTGGTCTCACTGAAGACAGAGTCAGCCTTAATTTGTTTTTAACTTATTGCTTAAGTAATAAAAAAAAGATAAAAAGAGTCATTTAGGAGCTTTATATATTTCTGGCCATTGACAAAAAGTACATATCAGAAATAAGAAATGAGATTAACTCTATCTGAAAAGAGAATCAAATACTTACGACTGTTTTATGCCTATCTGTTATCTATCTTAGTCTGCAACGCTAAAATAAAATCTCATCCAACATAATGTGTTGAAGAAACATTGTTTTCTATAAAGTTATATCAGCTTACTTCAATTAGGGATCCCGATTTGTAAATTCATCAACTTCAGTTGCTCATTTACACATTTTAATTTAAATGAAGCAAAACTGGACCTATATGAAGACTTTGTCTTGTTTGTTTTTCTAACTTAGTAGAATAAGATCATTCTTTGAGAGCTAGGTCAACAAAGACAGTTAAGTATCTAAAGTGATGGGCACAAAGGCTAAGTCTGATGTTTATATGCTTGAAACAGCCACTCTTTGACTAATTAATCCTGGAGTTACTTATGTGCCTGCCAGTAAACTTAATCATATGATAATACTGAGCAACTTAATGGCTACCTCTTTCCTCACAGAAAAAAATCCAGAGAAGACATTTTCCTGGTCTGCATCTTCTCCAAGGCATAGTCTAAAATTTGCGGAAAAGGGGTTCTGGTCTACAAAGTGTTTGAGCATGAAAGCATTTCTCAGGAAATCAACTAAAGCTAAAGGTGAAGCATTCCTTTTATGAGGCTATTGTATTATGTACAAGCAATTATTTGCAAGGTCAGAGCTAAGCAAGCAACCCAGCCTCATGACTGGTATTTCCATGGAGTAAAAAAAATCCATTAAATATGTTTCAAATGCAAAATAAGAGCTTGAAAGAGCCATAGCTACCACACTCAGCAGTTGGATACTAACCAGGTCCCAATCTCTGCTCTGTTCAAATCTCTTAATGGCTTTTATGAATCCATGTTTAGTAGCCTAACTCAGCTATTACACAAAGATCTTGGATTTTTATTTTAGGAATCTGGACTCCGAACACCTCAAGTTAAATGTTACAAAGTGGAGTCTAAGTGTCCTTAATGCATTCAGCTTTTAGACAGAAAATAATCCAGAGAGATTACAAGCTGCTAACATAGGACTTTATGGAATTAATATCCTAAATGCAAGATTGTGATCTTCAATTTCCAGGGTTCAGGAGCCAGAAAACTTAAGGGGCTTACATAGATTTGGCATTTACATATCAGATTCCAACATACTCCTTGCCATGAGACTCCTGTGCAAACAGGCAAATGACACAGGCTGAACAGTGAGGTGGTGAGAGGTCTGGTTCCCAGTCAGGGCCATGTGCCAGACAGTGCAGACCTGAGTAGGTACTGGACGAGTTAGCAACAGAAATCTGGAGTTATACTGCATACCAACAGGAACTGGAAGTGAGGTTGTTTAGCCACTTTTACTAAAAAATGCTGCTCAGCTTTTGCATGAAACCCTACTCTCCCCAGCCACAGAGAGAGTACCTTTAAGATCCTTTCTCAACGCAGGAGGATTCTACTGGGACATGCAGCTGAGAATACAACCACAAATGGCCAGAGAGAGAGCAAGTGGTGGTGAAGTCTGCTTCCAGATTAGTTTTTCAAGCAATCTGTAGTACATTAAAAGCGTAGGAAACAGAGCCTCTTTCTCTCAGCCATGGACTTTAGCCATTAAGCTAGACAGCCTCAGTTTCTCCCTGCTCAGAGTAATACCTAACCATCTGAAGCAAGGTTAAAATTTATAAAAGTTGAGAATAATAATACATTTTAAGCTATTAGATCACATATGGACATCTATTATCCAGGCAGAATGAAAGACAACAAGGTCTAAAGCATATTACTTTAAATCTCCTCAGAATCAGAGAAAGTGGGATATTTAGAAGTAAAATGTAGAAACATAATCTTTTCCAGAAACATACACACAAATACATATTGCATAAAATCTAGCCTTTTGCTATTTTCTAGGGAGAAACCTAGTTCAGCTGTAACACTAATTTTACACACAGTAAAACATGCCTAAGAATAGATCATGAAATAAATAGAGATTTTAGCTTTGTTTTTTTTTTTTTTCCTAAAAGAAAATGACAGTTTATAAGCAATAACAAGTGATGAATAATGTCAGGTTTGGTCATTCATTTATTTCCAAAATTGTTCCATTAACAGGGAATCTTTGAGGCATATTTTGAGTAAGACCAGAAGGCAGAAGGCCCAACATAAATCACTTAAGCTCTTCAAAATTACATTGACAGGAATGGAAGAAAAAGAAAGAAAAGGTATTAAAACTGCTTCTCTGATTTTATCACCAAGACATACAAGATTCCCAAGGCTCGGTAACCAACCAGCTGGTTTTAAAATGACGCATTTTTCCATCAGGCTTTCCTCTACTATTTAAGGCTAATTGGCAGTGTGCACAGAAGAACTATCGAAGTTAGTAACTTCTGATAGCACATCACATCTGTTTATCTATCATCCCGGTGATACACTGGGATTGTTGAATAATTTGTTTACAAATAGGAGAACAATCTGTGCTAAAAGTTTTGCAGATGAATAGGTACATCTGGAGAAGAGCAATTGTCTCAGAATAGTCTGGGTATACAGAAAAACATCCTATGCAGAGCATTAGTCAACAAGATGGCCTGTCTTCACAGCTCTGATAGCTCAAGCTATAAGTAAAATCTTGTCTATAACACCAAATAATGATACTATTTTTTCATTTAGAACTAGTGATTCCTGTAGTGTCAGTATATTTTTTTCCAATCTGAGTTTCTACTATCAGACTGATTTTTTTTTTTTTTTTTTGGAATAACTTGCACATGGCCCTTTAGGTGACCTTTGGAGGAAAGGTACGGAAGTATGCTTGACTGGAGAGCAAGCTAAGGGACAGTAAGATATAAGAGTTTTAATAAGAAACCTCTGACATAGATAGAGGAAAGCATCACCCATCCAAAGGGCCATCACTGCTGAGAGAAAAGCACCATTTCTGTGTAGGCAAAGAAAGGAAATAAATCAGTGATTTCAATAAATCTTTATTTCATTGCTTCTTACTGTAAGAATCATATGTCCTTCTGGCTTTGATAATTTCTTACTGTAATATTAAACATTACAGCCCATCACATAATGTATTTTCAAAAGGAAAGTGTTAGAATATTTTAGTATTTCCCCTTTAGCCAAAGTGTTTACTTTAAATGGCAGGGCTACTATTTTGTGATACTAGCAGCAATAGAAATCTTTTCAGTTATAGTAAAGTTAGAATAAATCCCACAGCCCACTGTGCACCTTTACACATTGAAATGTTAAAATCACTGCAAGTCATTATCTAATCAGTAAAGAATAAAAATCTAATGAGGATTTGGCTCACTATTAAGAAGAGATCTTGCATTCTATTTACTTTAGATTTCCTTGAAATGCTGCAGATTTTTATACTTGGCTAAAGAATGACTTCAGAAATGCTGAGATTTCTATTTTGTTTTGGTACCTATGTACCTCAAGATATTTGATTATTAACAAAGCTCTCTGTAGAATTAGTCGTCATATCCTAGCTGGAGAAAATAAACATATATTCCTATTTCTTTGGGGTTAGAAAGACATGAGGAAAATGAATGCAACCTTCCATACTCGTCAAGGTCTCCTAAGCAGGATTCTGTACTGGGCAGGTGGATGTAGTGGAACTCTTCAAGATTAATCTCAAGATTAATTTATATTAAATTTAGGAAAAAATCTCTTAAACTTTTATAATAAAGAGAACCAAAGTCCATTTCTTATTCAAAATCATCTTGAAAACAAAATCAAGTTAGCACAATCCTGTGGATTCATAAAAAAGAAAACGTGCCTGTAAGACATCTGTTATCACTTCTATAAGAGGAAGTCTCCTTTTAAGTTTACCTTGCTTTATTTTTTGAAATATCTGCTAGTTACCTTGCAAGAACTGGATTAAATTTGATTAGCAATTATTAGATGGGATGAAAGTATTTGACATGTATCAGATATACAGTTGGTGTAGGACAGCATGGAAAAATGAGCAGAATTATCAGAAGTCAAACTGTAGAAAATCTTACATTATTCCCAAATCCCATGGTTTTACAGTACATCATTATTACCCATTACCATGTCTCAATCTTATTCTACCCATGTCCCTGCAACATATGGCTAGTTTCTTTACTTCTATCTGTCTAGATATTGTGATTTTGCTAAAAAAAAAAAATATAATAAAATTTTGAGCTCTAATTCCACTGCTGCTGACAGGAACAAAGCTTCTGAGCATGACAGAATAATGTTAAACATTCCCAAGGCAAAAATGGTAAGGATAATAAACAACTCAAAGAGAGAGACATAACTTTTCTGGGGATGTGACACCACAAACCAGAAGCATGGACCTGGTTAATGAACTGGGTCACATGCGCTAGCAAGAATAAGAACACAGGCAGATTAGAGACCTGAAGTTTCACAGACTGAGTTCACAGAATGAAACATATATAAAAGGCTACATGTCAAAAAAAAAAAATTATGAGAGAAAATCTCTAAGTCTCTTGGATAACTTTTGCAAATCTGAGATACTGACAACTAGTTGACCTGTTATTCAACAAGTAGATCAATAAGCCCACTTCCTTCATTTACAACTAAATATATGAAAGTAAATCCAGTAGGTGCTAATGCTTAGTAGGTGCTGTGCTGCCTAATCAGCATCCTCATTCCAGAGGCATAATCAAGAACTGAGATTTATGAGCTAAGCACATTTTGAACATTCAGAAAATCATTATCCTTACATTGATGGATACACAAAATAGACCAAGGGCAAAAAGACAAGTAGACAGATGTGAGAAAAGGGGAAAATAATATGTAATTAATATGTCAACCTGATTCACATGAAGCAGCACAACTAAGGCAGTTATGAAAAAGTAATTTGACATAAACAGCTGAGGCATATCTTGTAAATAAAATAAAATAAATTCTCTAGTGGAAGGACATTGACAGAACAACGGAAATGAAGGTGAAATCTACACAAAGCACTGTAAAGATCGAAAAAGAACAAAGTGAAAAGGTTAATTTACATTTAGGTAGAACATAGTTTTATAGTTACTATGGATAGTAGCTATTATGGACAAAGAAGAAGAAACAAAGGTAACAAGCAGGCGGATCTGGAAAACTGCTTGTATTGTCCTCAGTGAAGCTAAGGACATTCTGGTTCGCTCAAGTTACCCTGAAGTTCATAAAACATGCTCAAGGACAGACAACCAAGAGACAGGCTGGACAGCAGGGGTCAATAGTGGTAGGTGAGGTAGTGATGGAGAGAGATCATCAAGTCATCAGTGAAGAAGACAGCTGATCAAAGTCACCTGAGGATAAAACACAACAAATGAAGTGTTGTAAAGTATCAACAACAGAGGATGGAGATGGAAAATGATTTCAGTGGCACTGGGCACAGACAAGGCATATCCCCTTAAGTCAGTCAAGCAGCCAGTCTGATTTCTGCACAGTCTTTCTGGTGTTTGGTATGAATGCAAACCGTGGCTTTAACACCCACAGACGCCCCTCTCTCCTTGCACAACTGCAGCACAAGCAGTTCTGCTCCACTGTGAGCTTTTGAGCACCACAGCAGCTCTCCTGGCACAGAGCCCATCCAGAGTGAGCAGCTGCATCCTTGCCACGGACCTTGCAGAAACCGGTCTCCACAGCAACCAGTGCAAGTTTGGGAAAGTGGAGCTGGTGCTGCCTGTCAGGTTTAAAGAGGGTAGGTCCAACTTGCAGGGTGTTTTTTTTTTCCTGAGTGCAGTCTTTAACACCATGTTATCATTTGTTTGAGACCTAGAAATAAGGAAGGTAATGTTTTATTCATGCAGAAAAATACTGCAAGATTACCATTACTTATCAAATAAAAAATAATTTACATCAACAAGCACAGAATCAGATACTTCTTTCTTTAATTAGTAGTACTTTGTACAACTATTAGCACAATTTCTTTTAAATGAGACAAAGCAGTAAATAACAGAGTAACATCAAGAATCACACCAAGAACACAATTACCTGCTAAACAAATTCTGCAGATAAGCTTGCATTTATTGGAAAAACTGTTTTATTTGCAGGAAAGTACTGGTAATAAATGATTATTACAGACAGGCATGATAATTTTAGAGACATTTTTAAAAAATCGCTTTTTTTTTTTGCTGTGAAACAAATGAGATTTACCTGTAGCGCAAATAACGTTACTAAGGCTGAACAGTCATTCTCCACACCGAGAAAATACATATCAAATGAATTTCACATATATATTGTCATTAAATGAGAACTGTTAAATGAAAAAAGAAGTGTCTATTTTTTTGTTTCCAAAATACTTCAAGAAGATGGAAAACCTGCTGCTATGGCAATACCTTTTCCTGGTGCTAATTACCGAGAACAAAAAGAGCTACACACCTTAGTAATTACACAACCTCCTCTAGTGAGAAAGTCACAAAAAGTCTTATTCTTGTTTGCAAAAAGTCACTTTTCAATGCTCTGCTTTTGAAAAGATAATTTGCAGCTGTTTAGATACCCTCTTATCCTGTCATGTACGTTTGAGGAGACTTAAATAGAGAGCATTTCCTTGGTTCCAAGTAACTTCTCAAATTTCTTGCCTCTGTTAAGAATTAAAATTTTAAGTACGAAAAGTGAGACTACTCTCTCTTAAAACAACCAGTTTTCAGGTGAATTTATTTATTTGTTCTTTTCTGGAATAAAAATAATGCTTTTGTTGGCATTTTCCAGAGACAAAACACTTCTCTGGCCAAATTTAGGTTTGCTTCACTTCACAAGATGTCATCCTGCTTTTCTCTTTGTCATTGTGTAGGCACATGTTGAGTTTCTTTTTGCTCATGTTTAACTGTTATTGCAAAATCACAAAAAGCTCCAAGTGAAATAGTCATCATAAAGAAAAAGCAAAATAGCAAATTTGACCATGAAGAAATCCATGCTTTAGAGAAGTTCAGACCAAAATCCAAGAACATATCAAATTCCTTTTAAAGTAAATGCAACTGAGATCACATTTAATTGTTCTACTGTAGCCCCTTTACAGTTTAACAATGTAAAAATGAAATTTTCCCAGCCCTTACCCTTCCCAGACTCGTTATCCTTGTGGTCTCCATATGTTATGCTATGGAAATCAAAAGAATGAAACATTCAAGGCCAGGTTGGATGGGGCTCTGAGCAACCTGATCTAATTGGAGATGTCCCTGTTCTTTGCAGGGGGGTTGGATTAGGTGACCTTTAAAGGTCCCTTCCAGCCCAAACCATTCTATGACTCTATGTGATTCTGAATTGTGTGAGTTTGTGTGTTATAAAAATGCAGTCAGATAATTAAAGTGGACATTCACTGGTTCTTGTTTGGTGGGGAAGTGGGCATGGGAAAGAGAATAAACCTTCTTTATTATCTCAGAATGATTCATGGTTTGAGAAGTACTGGAATATCACTTCTCTTACCTTTATTCCAATTCTGTTGCTCCTCTTGACCATTTCTGTAGGCCCTGTCTGTCTCTTCCTAACTTTGCTACGTGCTGTATAAGACAGGAGGTTTAGAGGTGCATTTTGTGCTCTTAGCTTGGTAGATGGCATTTTCAATTGTGGTCTCTTCCTCCTCAATTCCTTGTCAGTTCTCTCCGCAGGTGCTTCTGGGTTGTGTTCTCAAATATCATAGTCAATGATCTCTTTTCATTTAGACTTACCGACTGTTCAGTGCTGCTGAGGATATTCATACTGGTCAGTTTGTTTACTGCGGCAAGAAAGCTCAGCTGAACAATGACAAGCCTTTGAACAAATTAAACAGGAGATTGATCATGCAGTAGCCCTTGGGCCAGTCCAAACAGGACAAGATGTTAAAAACATCCTCTACACTGCAGCCGGGGAGAACGGCCCTACCTGGAGTCTTTGGCAGAGAACATCAGGGGAGACTCGAGGTCAAGCCCTAGGCTTTTGGAGCTCAGGATATAGAGGTTCTGAGGCCCGCTATACTCCAACTGAAAAAGAAATCCTGTCAGCATATGAAGGAGTTCGAGCTGCTTCAGAAGTGATTGGTACTGAAGCCCAGCTCCTCCTGGCACCCCGACTGCCAGTGCTGGGCTGGATGTTCAAAGGGAGTAAGTGAAAAACTGCCTAGCTTGGCCCTGAGCAGGGCTAAACTATGACAACTGTGCTGAAAAAGAGTCTTCTCATAAGTACCCATTTTGACATCAATCTAGAGGACCATTCTCCTTCATCAGACAAACCAAATTCTCAGAAACCAATCCCCAATTCAAGAAAGAGCTTAGGCAAGTGTTTTAGTATAGTACTCATATTATTGGCGTCAGGGACAGAGACAGAGTTCATGGGTTTGGTTTATACAGGTGGTCATAGGCGGTTTTTGGCAAATAGAAATAGGCAACAGACCAAGGATGCTGCAAGTACTTTCCAGAAACAAACACACCACAGGACTGGTAATAAAATGTAGGGCTGGTAACAAAAAACAAATGGATTTTACTTCTCTTATCTTCTGCTGATTTATTGCATAAGGTTGGACAAATCACTCTGCCAAACTGTACCATAGTTTCTCAGGTACAGGCTGAAGACAACTCTGGTTACTTAAATTTAGAAGGAAAGGTTCATTTAAAAGATTTTTATGAGTGTCAAGCAGGAATTTTGAGTAAAGAGTAGTCTCAGTCTCACAGAACTAATATAAAACTGCACACAAACTGAGCCATACCTTCCACCACCTGGTTGTTGCAAGCCAATGGATGTCTGTCAGCAGCTACTGCAAAATATACAACGGAAGAGAGAGACAACATAAATATCTCTTTTTGGTCCATTTAAGCAAAGATTGCTTTTTAAAAATGAAAGTGCGTTTGTATCTCTAAATTATATCCTTATCTGGCCAGCGGCTATACTCCTTACCCAAATTAAGCCAGGATTTGGCACACTAAAAATCAATAATTAAGTAGCAAAGATAATTATAGAGTCAATGGGGAACTTACAGAGAGGAGTTGTTAGTTTATAAATTGATTTCCATTCTAATGGGAGTTTTAATGAGGCCTGTGTAGCTGTCAGTAGCAGGCACCTGGAACATGGTCCATGGCTTTCTGCCATCCTTAGAATTTAGACCATTACAGAACAGAAAATTTGTTAGGAGGTGAAGAAGGAAAAGTCAAATAGTTGTCTTTACTAACAAGAGCAACTTCCAACCAAGTATCAATTTTAACACCCCCTGCAAGTGACAGAAAAGTGTAACGAAGCCAGTGAAGCAATGCTGCCTGTCTTCTGTTTTGCCAGTGTGAATCATTCATTCACTATTATCCTGGGCTGCAGCTGCCTCGTCTAATGAGGCTAATGAACTGTCCACTACATCTTTCTGACTTTACTGACATACGGAATTGAATAACACAGCACCACTTGGAAAAAGTAGATGCAAAAATGTGTTGAAGTAAATGAATCTGTATATGTGAATGAGCACAGCAGGAATCACACTCCTTGCTCTTCTCATTTGAGCATCTCTTCTTGCATGTTTCTAAAGATTTCACTTGAAACATTTTTCATTATTATTAAAGATCTTTTCTTTCCTCTCCAAGTTTCCACATTGTATCCATCACTGTAGGATCCATGTGTCTGTATAAATGAGTAAAGAACTGCTTATTAAACAAGGCTTTAATAACAGTGGTTATTAAATATTCACCTTAATCCAATTTCTCCTGCTGTTAAAAAAGTTGCAATACTTTCAGCGAATATTTTCATGGATGTTAATTTCTTGGTTGGTAACTCAGTTATGAGGCAGTATGATTTCCTGTCATGCAGAATAACAGGACAAAGACTACTTAAAAGACACTTAAACTTTCAGATTGGTGATTACATGAAATTGAAGTGACAAATAGATTTGGGATTGGTATTATGAGTAATGGTCTTCCCACTGAGCTGGAATAAATTGGTTACAACTGGAAGGCTATTCCACTGAGAGGGGAAAGGTCCTTGGGTAGATTGCAGAACACCACCATGGCTTTTCCTATCTGGCCTGCCTTGAAGTCTGGTACTACTGCGTGTCCTCCCCTCTACCCCAGCCACACAGCATGGAGCGCAGAAAGACTAATCTCAGTGAGACCTCAACTGGTACAGAAGCAAGCAGGACTTGCAAGATAGTTCACTTTGTCTATCTGATTCCCAGTGAGAAACCACTACATTAAGATCCACTTTTACAATAAATTAATTTCCAACATTAACATGGCAGGAATAGGGACAAATTTACCCAGGACTCCACTAAAATGTGTACACTGATCTGTAAAGCCAAGATCACATCACACAAATTTTACATGTAGAAAAAAGTACTTTGAAATACCTGAATATAACCAGCTATTCTAGCTAGATCCATCTCTATTTAAGGGCAATAAACAACTAACACATGCAGAGTAACTCAGCTCCTACTGAATTAAAAATGGCATCCAATTTGTCTTCAGTTAGTATCAGCTCATGATATGTTACCTCTGATCACAAAACAAGAACTCTACTGGTATATTTATATTTATAAAGAGCATTTTTCTAAAGAGTACTTTGTGAAACTCTCATTTAAAATTGTTTGTTGACCCGTTTTGTTACAGAAGAAACCTGACACACTTTCACAGAAGAAAGAAAACAATAACAAGATGGGGAAAACAAGATTGTGGTTGAAGAGAAAAAAAATGAAGATAAATATATTTGATAGATGTTGATGAGTATGATTTGACAAACATTCACCCTTTGGAGATTCTGAATAAGTAAGTAAAGCACAGGGAATGCAAAGCACAAAAGAGCATTTTAAGACAGAGTAACATAACAAAAAAAAAGCATAGAAGCATTATTTGAGCTCTACTATTACATTGTGCTATTGAGTCAAAACATACCATTACTGCACACACACAATAAGCCATAATAAAGTAAGGTACTGTATTTAGTGTATTTTTTTTTTCTTCCTATCTTGAACTATTATTTTCCACTGAGTTAAAAACCTATGCTGAAAGTACAAGCAATTCATGGAGAACTATACGGACTGAAGTGACTATAAAACCACAACCAGAGAAAAATAGCCTTCTCCAGAGGATGGACCAGATGATCTAAAGGAAGCTCCACAGATGCAGCCTACAGAGACCACTTGGCTCCTATCATCTCAGCCAATGAATAAAAGTTAACCAATCTGAAATGCTACTTTCACCCTGAAACTGAAAAAAACCGTTCATTCCCAGGGGTTGGACTCTAGGTTTTGGTGTGCAATACTGTAATCTGATTTCACGGGGAATTTAGGGAAATCAGTTTCTTTCACATGCTTATGTCTATCTTTACATACAAAAATAACTTTTAAATTCTGACTCTTATTTTCTCAATTTCTCATAGTAATTAGTTTGAAATTGGAATAATAATTAATCATCTTTCAAATGTTCTGATATTCTCAGAAAGAAACCTCAATAGAAATAAAAAATTTTAACATTTCTCAACTCTTACCATCGAAAGCAAGTATTTTTTTTTAGCATGACATATCCACTAGAAGTAATTACTTCTTATGTTTCATGATAAAAGTAATTAATGTTCTTATTCAACTTACCCAAGCCTGTGAATAGTATTTCAAGTGAGTTCCACCCTCACCTACCTGGTATCAACCATATGGTAGGAAGGACTAATTACTGTTTATTAAGTCTACATTAAACTTTTCAGAGAACAATTTTATGAGATGCCATAAGGTCGTATACTTACTGCAGACATTAATCTTCTCTAGGCGTCTTTAATCAAGCAGCACTGTCAGAACCATTAAATTACATTATGCCTAAGCTCTTTAATTTTTATGCAGTTTTTTATTTTTAAGAACCAATGTGTTACTGAATTACTTTCATCTGTGAAATCACTCTGTTTCAAGCTCTGGATGACCCTGAGGATCAGGTTCATTTTATAAATATGAAGTACCTTTTAAAAATGGTTTCTGAATCTGTAGTGAAAACATCATATGACCATGACATGCTGGTTTTAGAATGACAATGAAGTATACATGTCAAGAAGTTAGGAGATGGATACCACATTTCTAACATAAAGGAAAATAACAGAAAACAAACAAGTAGCATTTAAAGTTGGTAGCTAAAGTTCACAGAAGAGAGAGGTATAAAATGTCCAGTAAAACAGCCCCAAAACATTGAATAGAATACTTTTAGGTGCTATTGGCATTGCTGCATGGTACTTAGAAAGGAAGCCAGAATAAGCACAGTTTTCACTCAAATTAATGATATCACTAGTTACATAACATTTGACCTTTCAATTCATTAAGCATTCTCTTAAATGAATCCTAGGTCCCTCCAGCAGACTATACACTCATACACTCTTAAATACTGCAGGTCTGAATTAGCTCTTATTCCACATAAATCAAAAGGTGCTCAGTGAGAAATGAAAATTTCTTTCTAATTATGGATCTGCAAATAAAATATATGCATTACCTTAGCACCTAATTGAACAATACTGTACAGCAAAGGAACTGAAAAAAAGACAGAAAGATGCAAAACATGGCCAATTCATTATATATTTTCAATAAAGAATAAAAAAAAAATACTTAAAAAGCTTGAGTTTTGTGGAAGAAAATATTTATAGCAACTTTTAAAAGACAAACTCTTCCAAGAGATCTTAAACAACAATATTAAAACGTAAAGAAAGCCTGCTGGGTTTCTTCCAATTGTCTGCTATAAAATCTGAATGATTACTGCAATATATTTTCTTAGGAATGAACTTTGCTTCTCATTATTTCCAAGTGCAGGTGAAAAACAGGCATCTCCTTATTAACGTTACTACCATATGAGTTCAGTTGTTAATGCTGCTGATGCAAAATACAACTGTTCATAAACAAAGGTGTGTATCGATGATGTGGTCTGTATCTTACTTCTTATACTACTTTTTAAATTGTCTGATCCTTTTAATGACAATTTTTTTCCTAGTAATAAAAATATTAGAATACTTTCTGGTAGATTTTAACATTTTAAAGTGCTAAGAAATGTGAAAATTGCTGAGGAAAATGTCTTCCATCTGAATATTTCTAAGGAGTAATCTGATGTTTTTAATCTCAAAAACTTCTAGACATTTTTTTTTTACAACTGTCTGCATCTGAAATTTAAGAAAACATAACAACAATTTTAAAACAATATGCTGATTTTTATTACTGGTTTTGGAACTCTAGGTTAATTGAAACCTAAGATGGGCAATCAATCAAGTTGAAGAACAAGATGCTTAGGGAAGGAGTGGGTACAGCAAACATTTGCAATTACTTCATTAATGTACTTCAGCCAGGCCCACACAAAAGCATTTTCACTTCCTTCAGCACTCTATCAGCTGTTTGGTCTTGCAGACCAAAGCAGGTCCTTCACATAGACACCACACCTAGAGCAGCCATTGCAGAGTTTTCCTCCAAACCTATGACAAGGTTTCCTGTACATTCTCTGAAGACATTCTCATTTCATTCTGGGGCAGCACGCTGTTTCTGTCAGGATGATAAAGATGCCACTTCCTACCAGTCAGCCTGGTTGATGGTTAATTGCATGGGTTCACAGATTAATATTCTGGGATCAACATTCTCAGAGGAAAATCTGATGTTCATCATTCCATTTCCTCTCCCTGTGCACACTTTTCAACTTTATTAGATTTTTTTTCTGATTTGCTTTAATTAGCAAATTGTCAAAGAAATCTAACAGCGCTCCACTTTTGGGTCTTTAAAAATTACTTTGTCAATGATGTTTACTTCTCAGTGTTGCAAACAGGAAACCTCAGGTAATAATGTGGTTACATTTTCTAACAACTGTGAAAAAGTAGGTAAATGTAGGGACAACAAGTGAGATATCATCTATCTTACTGTTTGAAATGACAAAAGCATACAGGTGTTTAGGAGAGGACTTTGTTTTTCTAACCACTATATGCAGTACAACAGTGCTTTGTTTTATTTGCTTTTTTCGGTTAGTGACTAAGAGCAAAATACTCATAGCAAGTACACTCACAAACTTTCATCTTTTGACCTCACAAAATTTTTTAAATTACAACAAAAAATCTCTCCCCGTAAGCAGTTTTCATTGTAATGTAGTTAAATAGTAATCTCACTAGTATTTTGGGGGTTTTGTAGGGTAACTTCCCTTTAGTCAAGATTCATATCTTGAATTTTCCTTTGGCAGAAGGAAATGAAGCTCCTCATTCTGAAATGCAAGAGTAGGTTGGTCCTTCTGAAACCAGCCCAAGGTGGTGTGACCTGGTTTGCCCCTGGCCAGAGGGCTGGCGTGCCTGTGGCCACCTGCCAAGGACATGCTCCACCTCACGCTTCCCACAGCAGCGCTCTGAGTGAAATCATAAACCACTGTGAAGGGAAGCAGGGGCAAGGGCCACTCTCACTCCAGCCTGCTGAGGGAGTTTGACACTGCAAAGAGTATATAAGCACTTGAGGAGAGGGAGAGTAAGGACAGAGTATGGAGGAGAGGGCACTACTGGCAAAGATATTGATGATACCTCTGCAGTCCTGAGCAGGGTACTGCAGATGTTGACCTCTGTGTGTTCCCACTGTTCTCCACCACAGGGGAAATTTGACAGAAGATGGTTCTGTTAAAACTTACACATGGACACTATAACTTACATGTGCTACTGGTGAGAGAGTCTGGAGGAGGCAGGCAGGCCTGGCATTTGGCCATATGCTTTATCCCACAGACAGTACTGTCTTTCCTGAACAGGCTGCTGTGGCTGCCACACTTCAACAGGGAATTCATCTGGTGCCACAAAATATCAGTCAAAATATCAGTGCAACTCAATACGCAGGAATTAATTTGAATGGAAATAAGAACGATGGGCATTCAAAACTGAAGAAGAAATTAATTAAGTAAAAAAAACCTGCCTTCCAAATGTCAGCTAAAATGTCTTTTCCTCTGGGGCCCCTAAATATTGTAAGACGAATTCAGAAGGGGACAGTAACAGATGTGAATTGAAAGATCAGATCCTTTAAAAAAAAGTGTCATCAAAAGAGGTGAAGTATGGCTCCTATTCATAATATAATTTTTCAAAATTCATAATCAGTCCCTTTGAGGAAATTCAACTAATGCTAAGTGAAGCACCCTTTCTATGCTGATGAAGGTCCTAGGGCTCCTAGCATCTAGAAGTCATTACCAACATTGTACTCCAAACAGGAGGATGTTTCTTCTCCAAGGAACTATACAGAGCCTACACAGTAAAGAAGAGAAAGGTTTTTTTGTCCGAGAGACACTCCCTTCCAAGCACTGTCTCTTCACAGAGGTAGAGCCTTGAGCAACCCAGAAAGGTCACTGGTGGTCCTTCATCCTGCTCTTTATCTATTTCAAAAATAGATAATAGTTGGGCCAGGCAAGGTGGGGAGAGCTGTTGGACTCAATGTTTATTGATTTTTAGATCTCTGTAAAAGACTGATTATTTGAATACAGAGAGAGTATAAATTATTAATGATTTTCCTTTCAGAAATTGACCTAGAACATTTTCTTACAACATTTTAGAAGACCCAGAAGTTAAAGCTTCCATAAGGGATTCCAGAGGAATCAGCGTTTGGTAGCTAGCCATACTTTTACTGAAAATTGTTTTAAATAGTTATCTATGCAAAGGCCACACAGCTCAACAACTCTTACATGATGACAGTGGGACAGTAATGAGGACAGGATAGACATATAAGGTTTTGGATTTTGACTGTTCGGTTGTTTTGAATAGTTTTAAGTCACAGATTCATGAATAAGGAATACAATCTTACCTTATTCCAGAAAGTAGTGGATTTGGAAAAGATGCAAATGCCATATTGTTCAAGCAAATATATTCACGTTTTCAGCATGATGCTTCATTAAAAAAGATTTAAACAAATTCTAGCAGCATAAATAAGTCATATGAGTGCTCACGATTTTCTCTGTATATGAGACAAGATTGAGATATACCACAGTGCATCTACAATGCATATGAATCTGCTGCCCATGCTTGAACAAATACGCTTTTCAAAACACAGTTAATGAAGTCTGAAGAAATCATCTAACAGAGAAAGATGTAAAGAATTCAGTGTGCTTAGTTTATCAAAAGAAAATTGAGAGATGACACAATAGAGAATAAGCATCTTTGTAGGCGTGAAGAATTGTGTATGGAAAAAGTGCTTTAGATAAGCACAGAAAAAGTAATTTTTGCTATATGATGAAATAACATCATAAATAAGGTTTTAATTTATATGCTTGAGGTTGATCAAGCATCAGAATAAATACAGCAAAGTCTGTTTCTGTGTAGTCTGCTACGTTCAGATCAGAAAAGGGTTTCTGAGAGATAGGCTTTCTTCAAATACAATTTGTTACTCACAAATGTATAAAATATAACAGTATGCTATAGAGGAACTAGACAAAAATACTGGATTTATGCTCTCTCCTGGTTTTAACAATCTATAAATGAAAGTGAATTCAACATTACCTGGAAATCCTCATTCTTAAGGACTGAAATCAGAGCAACCACACAAATTTCTAAGGCCCCTCTGTCTCACAACCTGTCCTCTTCAAAGCTGTCACCGGCCTCTCTAACTGTAAAAGGCTACAGGTTTAGGTACCTGCAGTCCTGCTTGAACCAGAACAAGCAACTGCAGGAGCCAGCTACTGTGAATGCAACAGTCACAATGTTAAGGTTATTTTAAAATATTTGATAAGGACAGCATATGAAATGTAAAGCCCAGAATCTGAAATTTATTATTTTCATGATCAAGATTTATTATTTCTTTTATGATTTCTAAAGTTTTTTTTTTCATATTAAGAACAGGGACCTCAGTTGCATGCATAAGAGAAAAGCCACTCCACATCAACACATCTGGAATTTTTCCAAGAATATTAAATGAATATTAAATAAGCTTTCATTGCTTTTATACTATGTAACAATCAATATTAGTGAATTAAAGGAATCATGAAAAGATACTAAGCAAAACTTTTTTCTTCTCTACTGCTTTTCTGAAGCATGAAAGGAATCTTATAGAGGTAAATACGATTAATTGGTTTATACTTGATGCTTTAAGTGAAAATGTTGTATAAATAACCCTATGTACATTTGACATTAACGGAGCAGGAACACTATACCGTACTCTACTGAAGACATGTTTTTATTGCAGGTGTAAGTATGTGATAACATTTAAACTTCAGTGATTGCTGGAGGTAATGAAGAATTGGGGAACTGTGTTGGATTATTTATTTTTAATTGCATTTTCTTCCTTCATGTGTAATACACATTACAGTCATTAAAGTGGTATGTATGTTATTCTGAAATTGTTCTTAGAAAATTTTAGTATGCACAGAGACTTCAGCGATTATCAAATAATCAAAAATTTAACAGAAATATAAAAAATCACAACAGATAAATCAGGCAAAAAAAAAAATTCAGGTGAAAAAGTTTGAATTCCATGTTTCCAAACAACAGCTAAACAGCCTTGTAACTGGCATAATCCTCAGAGGAAAAAGGTTAACCACTAACCAAGCAAAAACATATAATAAAGGAAAAAGAGTTAACACTTGAAACAATGAAAAAGGGTGGGAAAAGAAAGCATTTGAAGCAAATTCACAGAAATTTGCTATGGAGTTTCAAGAAAAGGTCTGAATAGAAAACTTTTTTCCTCTTTTGATAGTCAAGAAGCTTTTCACAAAATTCTTACAGTAGTAAGAATTCACACATTGAATTCACACATTGAAAATCAGTAAACAGGAAAAAAATCAGAATCTTTCTGCAGAGCTTGTGAACAGTGGGAAAAGATTTCTAATCAAAGAACAGAGAGAAAGTAGGTACTGGGTAGCTACTTAGACAACACAGCCATATCTTGTAATGGCTTCATACGTACTTAGATTAATGCTGCCATCTTCCATCAAGCTTTAGGTAGGGTTCATTTTCTTGCCTGCAGCACAAGAGATCCCTTTGTAGAATGATCCATGGGATTCATAAGTACGTTACTTTAAAATGGCTACGACAGGTATAATAGTGCTGTCATATAACACAGCTGAACACTTTACTGTGTAAATCCATTCTGTCCCCAAAGATCAAAAAGACAAAGAACCTCTTAAGTAGTCAGCAATAAGATTAGCCATGGGAGGAAAGTAAAATTGGTTGCTCAAGAGGTACTGTAGAAGAATGCCAACAGCTAAAACCAGCACTACAAAGACAGAAAGCAGACAAGCACCCACTTGTCATTAACTCTGATCAGGTAGAGAGAGACCTGACCAGGAGCTTCTTGCCAACAGTAAGCTGGGGCCCTTGGCAGGTGCTTTTTTTGGAGGGGGAGGGCAGGATTTCTCTGTTCATTTATGTTTTCTTCTCTCATAATTATCTTACATGCTTCTGCTTTTTATTAATTTATTGAAATCTTTTCCTATAACCCTCATGTTTTAATTTCAGTTTCTTTTCCCTATCACATTTTTACTTCATATTTTTTTCTCCTACAGCCATTCATATGATGTAAGAGGAAGAAGGGAGATATTAGAACAGTGCTAAAAAACTTACTTACCATTAGTGGTACACTGTCACATTGCATTATACCTTCTTGCCCTTCAATTTCAAACCAAAAAATTAGGAAGAGTACCCTTCTGTTCTCAGACAGACAACAGAGAAATAAGCCCATCCAGGACTTCAAAATTAATTCAGTCCTACACTCCTTCGCAGTTGTAGAGTAGGATCTGGTATTCTTTATGTCATAAATTAGGTTATGCAGTACTGCACTGGTAAATCTGACAGTAATCAAACTAGAAATGGGCAACCATGATGTATCTGCATTTACCCTTGACTCCATCTTTTGTTGGATATTTCTGAATAAATAAACCATAAACCATAGACTGGAGATTGCGATGAGCACTCAGTACTGGAAAGTCTCTAACTATGCATTATTTGCATACTATTTGGACTTTAAGGGTCATCTAGACAGGTAACGATTTGGGGAAAGATAGAAATAATTATTTCCACCTGGTTATTAATCATAACAGTCTCTGACTCTCCAGAGGGAATCTGAAATAATTTGTAGAAGCAAAATTTAAACAAGAAATAGGCTCCTTAAATTGAAAAAAAAAACCAACAAAAAACAAAAAACAAACCAGTTAAGAGAATTATATTACATTTTCCTCTGAAATAATCCAGGATTATTTTGACTTTTTTACTATAATCATTTCCAAGTACTGCAAAGTATGTGATATTAGCCTCTTGATATGGGGCAGAAGTCTGAGCAAATAGAAAGCAAACTTGCCTCATTACAGTTAAGAAAAATGAAGGCTGAGCCAGGGACACACAAATTTTGAGATGATGGGTCTATCTTTATGTTCTTATATTTAAATTATTATTAATCCTGCACTTGTGCAAGCATAAAGAACCAGTGAAGAAATTCAGTTCATTCCATTCTGCCACATCTAAACACTGAACGATTTGCCAGATGCATGCAGAACACTTTAAACCACTGTCTTCTAAAGCATTGTGCTCCAGAGAAAGACAAATAATCATTCTACCTATCACTCGAGTTGGCTTAAAGCAGGGCACATAAATGAGCATCAAGAATAATAATATTTTTAAATAGCTAGGAATTATACTGAGGTTTGGCTTTTAACATTATATTCAATAGCAGCAACGTGGCTTATTAACCCCATAGGCTAACATTGTGAAGCATTTAAAAAATAGCTCAGCTGTTATATCAACTCTATTAGGCCAGTTATTCTAATACAGATTGTAGATACCTAAAATGTCCACAGTATTTTACTTAGTGCCTGAAATTTTACCTTCTTTGGACAGAGCTGAAAATCAACTGCCTGCTATATGGTCCAGTCATAATGCTCGTTTATTTCCTAATCAGTGGATATACGTCTTTCCTTCCATTAGCACGGACTGCATGCTAATATGCCTTGTTGTCAGCACTCAGCAGCTGCCTAATTAATTTAACTTTAATTTCTCCTTAGGAGGAAGTGCCTGCAAGTGTCTGCGTATCAGCAGTTACAGCAGTATGCATCCTGCTGCCAGAGGACAGAGCCAATAATGCAACTGAAAAAACACAGATGGTCAGCTGTCGTCCTTTCCCTGGCACTGAGGTAGGTGGGGAAGGGACTCCTCCAGAATTGGATGCACCAAGCCTAGCCTGGGCATGCTACCACAGGGCAGAACAGCAGACTCACTGGACTCCACTTTGTTTAAGCCAAGTGTCATCCATCCTGCTACCTTCCTGCTGATCTGCATGATGGGCACAGTATGGATGAAAGCTGAGAATAACACTTTCTTCGCAATTACTGCAATTTATTGATCTCCAAAGAAATATTACAACAGTTCATGAACTTCTACTTCTTCCATTTTGCTCACATCATGTTTTATTCACTAGTAGTTTTTGCAAGATTTTAAATTATTTCAAGCCTTTTAATTTTATTTTCTCATTCCTTGAACTGCAGGAAGCAAAAAACTGTGATGCCTTCACTGGATACAGGGCATCCACTTACTAGAAGCTCCAACTTCACTATCTACTTTATCCTAGTAACATTTTAGAAACAGTCAAAATTAAGTTTTCCACCTTTTATTACAACGTGTACTTAACTGCAACATAGTGAAGTCAGTTCTCAGCAGCTTTTCCCAGTCAATTCAAATTATTTTAAATTGCTGCCTTTTCTTTAGAAAACCTTCAGACCTATTGACATAATTATCACATGCTAAAATAAAAACAAAAAAAAAACCCCCAAACCCTCATACTTTGCTGAATTCTACCTTTTCCCACCATGTGTTACAGAAGATGGAACTGCAGGAGTCGCAAGACTTGAGCATAGCAATTGTTGAGGTTGAAGGGAGTGTGACAGATCTCGGTTAACGCTCGACACCTAATTTTAAAGCAATTCATAGCATTGTTTAAACATATCTCAAAAGCAGAGCAGAAAGGAGAAAAGATGCTAGTGCTACTAAGGTGGTACTTTTGCTCATGAATGCAGAGTAGTTACAAAGCACGATATTTTTCCTTCAAAGACATGGAATGGAGAAACACTTGAAATATGCACCTTTGTCTCTGAAATACAAACTGCAATAAGCTACAAAAACGCTAATGTCTTCCAAAGAATAAAAGCAAGCAAAATCTCATAAATTAAGTGAATATTGATTAAAAGTGAAAAAAAAAAAGTGTCATGAAATGAAGCTTGAGGGATTTTATGCAGCAGTAACTTACAGGAGGAAAATAAAAAAAAGGAAAATAAGAATATACTTCAAAAAGCTTGCTATGCATAATGCCAACTGACTTGGCCTCCTATAACTTTTTTTTTTTTTCTTCTCAGTTAGGTTGCTTGCAGATAACCCAGGAAGCAGGCAACTGATTAATCTTTCACCATTACCTATTCTGTTTCTGGTATTATCCTACTGTAAACTTGGCCTTTCGTGTCCATATACTGAATTTATGTGTTGTTTCTTGCCCTTTGCTCAGCTTTCAGCTCTTTAAGGCTAGAGACTATAGCTTTCTTATGAACAGATATTGGCAGCTGACACCTTAATGTATGGGTTGGAACCTGAAGCTCACTTATAGCACAAAAATAATTTTAAAAAACAAAACATGAAAACCTCAAAAATGAATCTATATCTACCTAATAAAAATTCTGAGTTTCAATCCTTTTCATCTATAAAACACTTTTATAAAAGCATGTTATCTGTGTATTTTCTAAACATTGTCTAGTATTGCAGAAAAATACTTACAGTTCTTAAAGGGATATTCTGTAGTTCTCATGCTATTTTTTTTCAGCTTGTCATTTTTTCTTTTACTTCAGGACTTTCCATGGTCTAATTACTCATGGATGGTTCTATTTTTTTTCAATGTATTCAACTCATGCAGTTTCCTTCTATCCTGCTATTTCCTGTTTGTTGCAATTGTGGATTTTTGAGATTTTTCTCCTTATATTTTAGAAATTTCAAAGCTGGAGAACTTTAACTCAGATCTTCCCCACCAGCACCAAAATGTATAGGTCAAACCTTTGCAACTACAGATCAGCCCACAGCTATGTTATTACAAAAGCAAGCTGTTCATAGCAAAAATTGCCTCAACTCAACCTCCATTGGCATGGGAGAATGATGCCGTTTGGCTATCAGAGTTCTTCAACAACTGCTGAGCAGGGTCGTCTTTACCACCTAAGAGAGACACATCCTTTTGCCTAAACAAATATCCAAACAAGTGAAAAGATAACTGTGAAGAGAACTAGATAGATGGAAGAAATTGCATAGATACAGTTAAAATGATTTGCAGACAATAGTAAACTCTAATCCAGAAAAAAAAAAAAAAAAAGAAAAGAAAAAGAAATGAGGCAGCTGCAAAAAAAAAGTTCACCTATGAATGGATTTTTGTGCTTAAATATCTTGGAAATCTTGAGTAAGAAGTGACTGTAAGGCGATAATTTGAAATTCTATTTGCAGCCAAGCCTCTATGTTTCAGTATGACCTTAGAAAAGCTGAAGAAAACGGCAAAAAAAAAGCAAATATACAAATAAAACTTAAGAAGAGATACTGAAGGAAGTACATTTATGACCATAAATATCAGACAGAATTAATCAAAGAACATACCCACCATGCTCTCTGTCTTATCCTCTGACAAAGACTGTTCTGGACACCACAGTTATATTTGTTTTGACTAACGAACAACAATAACAAAAAATACAGACTCTACTTTAGAAAAGAAAAAATCTGGAAAATATTACATTCTGTGACTACTTTACAGATGATTGTGTAAGTAATGGGAATTATTCAGTGCCCCTGAAGATAGTAGGAATGTTATCAAAGGTCATAGAAAGAAACATTATTGCAATTCATAAGTGAACTGATATTATTCAGTAGTAAGAGTCCTGTAACAGTAGAAATACACTACAAATGAAAATATTCAACAATTTAAATTGCACATTAGTGGCCAAGATGAAGGAATTAGTCTTGTAGTAATGCATGGGCCAAGGATATTACAGCATCCTTTTCTCATCCTCTATTTTCTATGATTGTCTCAGTAAAAAACACAGACTTAAGCCTCAGAGTTTTAGGGAAAGACATAAGTACAGAGTATTGGAAGAAGGTGTGATAAATATGAGGTAGCTCAGTTCTAAGTGGACCACATATAAACAGGTAACACCTTCCACAAATAAATTACACCTCAACTACTCTTTCATCTTACTTTGCTTTTCCATTGCCATTCATTCCTTTGTGTCTTTGCTGAAATCAACACGTATGCACTAGGATCATCAGTTTTAGAGCTCTTCTCAATTCTTTTGCCATTCAGAGGTAAACAGCACCAACTGTCTCTCTGCTATCTTCAATAAAGGCCAAGAGTTCCTCCTGAAAATTAGTTTTACTGACACAATCAGTAAATTCAGCTAACAGCTGAAAAAAACATTAGCATACACAAATATATGTGTAAGTATAACCTTATCTTAAATATCACATGCATAAGAACTATAATTTAATTTATTGGATTTAAAACTGCAGTTTTCAAGTGATATGTTATTATCTGCTCGTGTACGTTGTGCTAGTATACAGGACTCATGTCAATGTTTGTTTATTTTGATACAATTATTAAAGCAGTGAATTATCTGTATTGGTTGGCTGTGTTCATATCATCACATTGCCTATTTCACTGGCTCTTTTACAACACTAAAACCTGAAGAAGTTGCATTTCTCATGGTAAGTTCAGTAATTTTTCATAAAATCTAAGAATTTGCTTCAACTTTGTCTAAGCCTAAAACAAATAAAATGGTATTAACTTGGACTCCACAGTCTGTACCATGTAGTATGGGGCCTGCCTGGATCATATTTTCCCGTTAAAAGCACATTAGTGTCTGAAACTGAATGAGTCACAGGAAATGTATACTTTTAAAATAAACCAGCCTCCTATGACATGTACTTTTATTTTCAATTTCAAAGTGAGTTTCTTTTCTTGAATTAGATGTGTTAAGTGTTAAGAAAAAGGCTCTCAGTGGCAAGTTTTGTGCACAGAACGGAAGAAGAAATGCCAAGTTTCAAGGTCTCACAGGAAGTCTACAGCCATTGCAGAAGGGACAGCATGAACTGGGCTCTGAAGATCTGCCAAAGCCAGTTCGCATCTTTTTTGAGCAGTGAACACTAATCTTGCAAACTCTAATGAACCATTTCTTAGCTGTATGAATTTGCTTCTGTGAAAGTTATAAGTAATTCAATAAATCAACATTTTTCATACTTAAAAAGATACTTTTTTTCATCACCATATAATCAGTAGATCTCATCCTGAAAGACTCTGATGCTGAAGTGCAGCTTCATGTGTATTGTTATACAACATACTGGATTCAACAGCAAAGATGCCCCAGAAGCTTTGAGACATGGAAACTGAGGTTAAAGAAACATGTGAAATTTATTCTGGTATTTGCCTACAAAGTCAATTTGAATTTGTTTTCAAGAAAAAAGGATCTTGAAATATCAGTCAGATTCATTAGCTACATATTTCTCAACAAAATGTGCAAAACCAAAATAGCGTGTGTGTCTGCGTGTCACACGAAAACGATTCTTATGTTGTATACCTAAAAAGGAACATCATCACAATCCTCCATTTGTAAATCTTATATGCAAATCCCAGAAAGGCTGATTAAAAGGGTTTTATGGAGTTGTGTTAAATAGGGAGAAAACAAAGCTGGAAAGAATACTCCAAACCATGTGACAGTGGCTTAAAATCTGAATACAAATTGTAGCTGCTGTACCTGCCCCTCCCACCATCACCAGTTTGCCTGGCTCCTGGCCTCAAGTACTGTGGAATTTGAGAGAATTTTACCAGAATCCTTATCAGGATCTCAGTTTCAGAGTAGCAATCTTGCTGAACTGAAAGACTGGCTTTTAAGTATATAGAATTAGTATTGTTAAAGGATTATTTCTTTAGATATAATTTTTCTTAGTTATAACTGAATATTGATACTGAATATTGACAAAACTGTGGCCTGTAAAGAAATTACATGGAGGAACAAAACAGTAAGAAGTCCAGGAGAAAAATCAAAAACAAACGCAAAACCTCTCATTAAGGAAACAGCAGCTTAATCCTGTTTTGAAGAAGGTGTAATTAATTAAGGGATTAATAAAAAGATTCTGTAACAAAGACCTCCAATGCTACCAAAACCAGCTTGTTTCCATTCTGAATCTCTCTTTTTATTTGTAAAGACTGGCATTACAATTGAAAAGGACTCAAAATGGAGTGATGTACACATCATCGGTGTTTCATGATGCAACTGATGGAGTCCCTGAATGGATATTGCTTCAGCTTTGTTTTTAAAAAATAAATTAACAAGAAAATCTTCAACTCCACTATCAATCACAGATGGCAGAAATGAAAGAAAGGAAAAGAAAAGAAACCAAAACTACTGTTAAATTCATAACATATACATTGTTGGCTGATGACACTTGTTCCAGATGTACAATAAAGCCCACAACACTTTATTACTATGGATATAATTATTGTGAATGTTTTTTCATGTTGATCAACTTACTTCTTAAGGTTGGTTTTTTTGATTGTTTTAAACTTGCATAATAAACATGCAATGAAACATTTCTTGTTAAAGTGTTTTTTGCAGTCGTCTTGTTTTCATACAAAGATTTCATAAAGTTGCAGTGTTGTATCAGAGCATTACCAAAATAAAAGCAAAAGCTAAAGAGGAAGGTAAATGTGAAAAGAACTTGATGAGAATAACCTAATCTTGTCCTGAGACACTCCAGTCTTATTAAAAAGATGTGCACAATCAAACCCCTTCCTCCCAAACCCACCAAAACCACAAAATAAATACTAAATTGGAAGAAAGGGAAGACAGAAAAAAAATAAAATATGATGTCATCATGCACTCGTCTTCTGCATAGCTCAACCCACATATAGTAAGGCACTATTTCCCCTCAACTTAGTGTCCACAACAATCTTTTACAGTGCTCTGCGAACTATGTATAGTTCCTTCCGGGATGATCAAATAAACAGATTGAATGAGTGTTGCTACCATGTCACCCCATGTGTGATCTTATAAACAAGGGCATCATCTGGCAGTTTCAGAAATAAGTTGTCTCAAGTCTTTTCTTACGTGTGCATGTTATGTATAGGGATAACTTTTGTATGTGCAATTGGTTGGTTTGTTTTCCAGAGTTGCCGTTATTTTTCATTGTTCTTTACTCCAGTGTTCTCAAAGCAAATACACAAGAAAATAAAAGCGCAGTTGGGTCGTTAAAAAACAGAGCTTTGGTGCTCCAAAAAGCACACAGCTTTGGGGATTTAAGAAATCTGTTAGACATTCCCAAAAGAGCTGGGAATTTCATCTGGAAATCCTCGTCTCTGCTTAGTTGAGCTGGTCTTCATATTGTTTTCGGAAGCAATCACCAGCAGGGAAAAACTCCCAGCATCGTTCTTGATACATTTTCCATACATAGGATTCCTGAAACACACAATTGAAATAATTTAACTTGATTCAATGAGAAAGCACCAACTACAACTTTTCTTTCTCTCTCATTTATATACTGCTTCACTTCTTTGATTTTGTGCATGTCAGGTTGTTGTATATCAATCTACACAATCATGTAAATGATTTTGATGAGTTTCAAGTAGCTTTTAGATTTTTGTCACCTAGTCAAAAAGCACTAGAGAAACACATAGAAGATGGCCAGGTAGTTTAGTTGTTATTGCACATCCAGGAGCATCATAAAGCTCAATTAAAGCTGGTCACAAGAAAAATACCAGGGTAAGCAGAATATTTTCTGTCATGGAAATTTGACTGAATTTCTGTGTTAGTAATTTCAAAACATGCCTATGCAAAATACATAAAACAAAATGACCTTTAAAGGTATTTCTTAGAAGAACAATATTTTCTGAATCAGTGCTGGTTTGTTTTTTTTTTCTTTCTGTTTGTTCAGGTAAGGCTCTGCCTCTAGGCAGTCCAGAGAATAATAAATGACATGTCAGTTTATTTCTATTTTAATCGCACCATTTAAATGTGCTTTTTAGTACACAAATTCCATGTTAGAAAGGACTTGTATTGCACAAGTTATACATATGAAATACATAAAATCTGATACTGGACAAGGTTGAGAAGATATATGCAAAGAAGATTATTATAATTGCTATATATCAGAATTCAGAAAGAGTAAGTTGTATAGATTTATAGCAAGTCATCGCTATGACCCAAATCTGTAGGGCTACGTATATGATGCTCTTCAGGTTTTTTGTTTTCTGATCTGCAACACTGAAACATTTGCTTAGTTAGCTGCAAGAATATAACTAGAAAAAAAAAAAACAAACAGTAGTCTGTAAATTTGATACATTTTTTTTACTGACTTCAAGTATAGTTAAAGGAAGCTGAAGGAAGTACCAGAAGTTTGAAAGAACAACAACAAAAAAGAAACCTCCAGCAAAAACTGCTTTCATAGGTCTAATTTTAAACATATGCACAAGCTTTTTCATATGGACTATTCCAGGAATTAAGACACATAAAATTATATATACGTAATAATAATAGACAAAGACTACTAAAAAAGAATCTACAGGGAGAAATGAAGAGTGTTGCTTTCATAGGATGCATAAATGTTCTGTTTCTTATTATTTTTGTTTATAGTCTGTATTTATATTTTTTGAAGTAACAATTTAAGAATAACAGGTCACATAACAAAATAGGAATAGAAAGCACTACAGAATTGATACACAAACTAATGTTAAGAGAAGTCCTAAGAATTATTTAGAAGAATGAGAACTAAGTTACATACCATATCGGGAGCTATTCATTAGAATACTCTTAGTTTAGCCAAGCCTGAATGATTTTTATTTTTGAATCAGACTTATTTAATAACTATTAACATTCATAGAGTTCTTCAACCTACCTGTCCTGTATGCTCTGTTTCATCTTTGTTAATAAGATACATCAGAAAAAACCTATAAGCAAAGAAACAGCTATTATGAATAGAATATTTGGAAGCATTAGATAATCCACAGAGGGATAGTATTTTCCAGCATGGTGTTTACAGTGATAATGCTGTTCATCGACAAATTCCAGAGTTCTATTTATGATAATATTCCCAGATGCCTTAAATATACTTTCCTGACACTGTTGATATTCAATCATTGTTCAATGAATAGTACGCTAAAATGCAAGAGATTTAGTTTGATTTACAGTAAATAAAAACTCAGTTTAAATGAAGATTTTTCTAAGCTTTCTAGTCTGAAAATTTTAATAGACATTTTCTTGTCCATAAGCCCTAACTTGGAAGTAGAGAGACTAGCCATTGGAACTTTTTCTTTTCCCCTCTCCTCACAATGAATAAGAAATGCTGAAGATGATTAAGAAATTTCTCTTACTGAAATTATAGTTTGGGGAGATTTTACTAGTGTATGTAAGCTTTTCATTTTTAAAATATGTTAGTCTTGGAGTTTTGAGATATCTGACAGACACAAGGTGGTGATTTCAAAATTTCACTCACAGTAGACATTCTCTCCAAACATATGTAAAAATATAAAATATGACCATGCACAAAAATACCAAAATCCATTTCTTTAGGATAATGCAATTAGAGTAAGTATGCTATAGCATGTTATTTGTATAGTACTATGTAAACAGGAACAAAATCCCACGTAACAGTGCTTTTAATGTTTCATTTGCACAACCTGTTTTTCAGCTGGAAGTTCTTTACAGTGATGTTTGACTTTACAGTCTCATTATTTTGTGCACACATAGTGCTATTTTATAGACACAAAATCAGAATCCATCCATTGCTTCATATAAACAGCATTAGTATACAATACACTTTGGCATTGCATTTTCCTATGTATTGACAGGAAGGGAACAGTATGATAGAGAGATTGTGGACTTGATAAATTGTTTTATTTCCAGATTTTAAAAGGTAGAGTTTAGTGGTCACTGATGCTCTACTTGGATTTTCCAACGGTGGACCTGATGCCCTTGGTCTGATCCCTCCCCTCTCTAGCTCCTCGTTCCAGTTCTTCTACCTCTCTTTGTCCCGGGTTCTCTTAGTCAGCCCCAGTAATCCACTCAAAATATTTTATCCAATTTAAGTCTTCCCTCTTTTGCCTTTCTCCTTTGCTTGTGCACTCTCTCCATCAGTCTCCAGGCCAGGTCATACTGTTCCTCCGTACCTTAGACAACACATTCAATTTTACACCACCTCCACAGCCACATACTAAGTTCCCAGTTTCCATCTCATAGCTGGCACAAACTTGGTGTGTCACTACCAAGCTGGAAACAAGGTAATGAATCATATATTCAGACAGCATGAGTGCACAACAAAGCCAAACAGTACTGACTCTTACTTATGCAATACAGCTTAATTAGGTACTTGCAGAGGCTGTGAGGGTCATGAGTTACCAAGGAGTTAATTTTTACGGTACTCACAAATAATTGGCCAAGTTGTGCTCTTGCAATGTGTGTGTTTCAAAGCCATGGGGCACTGTATCAAAGTAGTCATTTCCTATCCCACAGATAAAGCACTTCGTCTAAAAGAAAGAATACAGAGCACTTCAACACTATATAAAACCCTGCCCCCTTTTGAGAAAAGGCCAATAAAAATATAACAATTTTCTTGAAAATGTCAATATTGTGCTGAACAAAAAGGCTTTTCTTTTAATGACTGGGACTGAATACCTCAGCCAAAACACCTGCCATCAGAACAGCTTCTAACTGTTTAAAAAAAAAAAAAAAAAAAAAAAAAAAAAAAAAAAAAA
>WHYT01017386.1:158669-180269 GCA_009806455.1 Tetrax tetrax | reverse complement strand
ATTCTCTCCAAACATATGTAAAAATATAAAATATGACCATGCACAAAAATACCAAAATCCATTTCTTTAGGATAATGCAATTAGAGTAAGTATGCTATAGCATGTTATTTGTATAGTACTATGTAAGCAGGAACAAAATCCCACGTGACAGTGCTTTTAATGTTTCATTTGCACAACCTGTTTTTCAGCTGGAAGTTCTTTACAGTGATGTTTGACTTTACAGTCTCATTATTTTGTGCACACATAGTGCTATTTTATAGACACGAAATCAGAATCCATCCATTGCTTCATATAAACAGCATTAGTATACAATACACTTTAGCATTGCATTTTCCTATGTATTGACAGGAAAGGAACAGTATGATAGAGAGACTGTGGACTTGATAAATTGTTTTATTTCCAGATTTTAAAAGGTAGAGTTTAGTGGTCACTGATGCTCTACTTGGATTTTCCAAAGGTGGACCTGATGCCCTTGGTCTGATCCCTCCCCTCTCTAGCTCCTCGTTCCAGTTCTTCTACCTCTCTTTGTCCCGGGTTCTCTTAGTCAGCCCCAGTAATCCACTCAAAATATTTTATCCAATTTAAGTCTTCCCTCTTTTGCCTTTCTCCTTTGCTTGTGCACTCTCTCCATCAGTCTCCAGGCCAGGTCATACTGTTCCTTCTTAGACAACACATTCAATTTTACACCACCTCCACAGCCACATACTAAGTTCCCAGTTTCCATCTCATAGCTGGCACAAACTTGGTGTGTCACTACCAAGCTGGAAACAAGGTAATGAAGTTTGTTCATTCCTTGCTCCATTGTCACAGAATCATATATTCAGACAGCATGAGTGCACAACAAAGCCAAACAGTACTGACTCTTACTTATGCAATACAGCTTAATTAGGTACTTGCAGAGGCTGTGAGGGTCATGAGTTCATTTTTACGGTACTCACAAATAATTGGCCAAGTTGTGCTCTTGCAATGTGTGTGTTTCAAAGCCATGGGGCACTGTATCAAAGTAGTCATTTCCTATCCCACAGATAAAGCACTTCGTCTAAAAGAAAGAATACAGAGCACTTCAACACTATATAAAACCCTGCCCCCTTTTGAGAAAAGGCCAATAAAAATATAACAATTTTCTTGAAAATGTCAATGTTGTGCTGAACAAAAAGGCTTTTCTTTTAATGACTGGGACTGAATACCTCAGCCAAAACACCTGAATAGAAGTTTAACTGCCATCAGAACAGCTTCTAACTGTTTAAAAATTTAAAAAAAAAAAAAAAAACAAAAAAAAAGAAAAAAAAAACTTTGCCAGCTGTAAGTGAGCAGGTATCAGGAGAAAGAATGGCATACAATAGTCAAAGCTGACCTCATTTTTCCTTTAACACTGTAAGCAGCACTTACTGTAACATACGGCAATATTTACCTCAGTGCCTATTGTGCTCATCCAGCTGAAGTTGAATATGCTCAAAGTTTAGATGACAAAAAATAGTAGGTTCACAACACTTTTCTGAGTTCTTATAGTCATACTTAAATGACAGAATAGAAAACCACCAAGTACAGGACACTTTCACACATAGATTAACCAAAGAAAATTACATCTGAGATGAATTGTAACATGACAGTGTTAACACTCCGTGTCAGAAACCTCTAGTTTGAAGATTCAAAAGACTTAAATTAGCCACAGACATGTAATTCATTGTAATATATAGCAATGTAAAAAGATGTTTGTTGTTTACAAAAATGAAGATAAAGGGATTAATCTAAACTTTAAAAAGTTATGAAAAAATAAGTTGTTAGGCTTTTTGTCTGAATTTTTGTTAACCTACCACTGACAGCAAAAAACTGGCCACACTTGATCTGGAGGTATTAAAAAAAACCCCCATACTAGGAATTGGAAAACAAATCCAAAATACACTTAGAGCAGAGTATCAGTTTAGACAACCTGACTTTATGTCCCATGCAAAATGTAAGGTAGCAGCCAGCACCTGTCAAAGCATAGCATACCTCTTTCTCAGGAGGCAGCAGAGTGGTAAATGCTATTCAGAACCTGGAAGCTAGCAGAGTTTTCTCTTCATAGAATTGTCTAAAAAGAATTTCATTGAGTATAACAGAACTACTTATGTAAGTTCTTTTATTTTAATAGATACAAAAAAGACAATTAAAAAAAAAATCTGTTATTATTTAGATCTAATGAATTGAGATATGAGAGTAGAATCTCATGTAGGACATTGCATGATATTGAACCACATACAGAACTGCATTTTCCTCTTAATTTAAGAAAATATCCACTAGCTAGATCATGATTTGATAGAAAACTAATATTCACAAAATCTGAAAACAAAGTATGGTTCAGCAACTGGATGTTCTTACCTCCATATCTTCCTTAACTTGCTCTTGTTGATCTCTTAACTCACCAAAAGCATCAATAATTAAACCTAGGATTTAAGTTAAAATGATAGTTAATGTTCAAGAACAGAACTGTGACAAAGAATATTTGGAAATCCAGGGATAACTCTGCCAAACAAAAATGTTATTGTTTTTATTTTGTTTATTAAATAAAAATCCTGTGCATAAATATTAGAAGCAAATATACATTCCAAAGACCACAAAACCTACTTAACACATGAAGAAAAATAAGTAAGTCAAAGAAAATGGCTACCAGTAACATGGCTGTCAGTACCATTTGGAATTATAACATAGGACAAGCAGACTTCTGTTTTATTCACAGCGCTCTAATTTTGACTCAATATATGAAGACACATGTGGTTTTACAGTAATGGAGGCTTTACTATAGAGAGAATTCTACTCCGACTCTGTGTTTAACAGAGTTCAGGCATTTATTACACTGCAGATGCAGAGAGGCCCACAGCTCTGTGCATCCTCTCTCATTGTAAATGTCATGTAGTACGAGGTTCGACTGTCAGAGCTCTACAGAAGTAAGGGGTCATTTCAGCAAGATCCAGAAAGAAGAAGAAAAAGCACCACAGGCTCTAAGGCTCAGAATCTTTATGATTCTCCTTTCACTTACACTGAGACAAATAAGGACTAACTCCACAATCATTATTAACACCACTGTGCAGTAAAACTGGTGAACATAAGATGAGAATTATTCTCAAAGCTTGAAAGTGAAGGCCCCTACTCTTCAGCCACTCATAAAATGAAAAAATAAACAGTATGAGACAATAGCCCACTTCAGGCTATAAAAAATTTTGCCCCCTCCCAAAGTCCTTTAAAAAAACCATTGCTTGAGTAAGAGCTATAAACAATTTACCACAAGCTCAGAGACATCTTCTAAACTTCCTTGTAGAAACTGAGAAAGCATTCTCACTGCTGTCAAAATCATTCTAAGTCAGTTAACTATTAGCTGACAGAAAGCAATAAGGTATCACTATTTATAACAGCAACTGGACCTAGCAAAAGTCATTACGCATTCTTCAAAAGTCAAGAATATACTTCTGTTAATTTGTGCAGACTTTAATAGAAGATGACCTTCTGGGTATTCTTGACAATATTTCGAAGGTATAATATGTAAACAGATGAGGCTTTTAAGTACTTTTGGTAATAACATTAAACATCATTAATCCCAAAATTCAGTATCTGCTATCCTGATGACAATACGGAGCCACACTGTCAGTCAAATAGTTTCACTCTAATTCAGATGCTAACTTGATTGTCATTAACCAAGGATATACTAAAGCTGTTCTATACCAAGCACCTTTCTTTTTTAACATTGTTCAAGTAAGCAGGCATCACACCAAACAGAAGGTTTTATGCAAGAAAACATTAAATCTCTTAAAACTATGTTCCAATTTCCAAAACACTACCACCAACCTGAAGATTTGCCAGATAGCCAAGAACATTAGATTCTGGCAGGGGGAATACTGACAGCACCCACTACTGATTTTGTCCACATAAGCTCATAAAGGGTGAGTTTAATTGAAAAGTAATTTTAAGGTACGCCACAAGATTTGTAATTACTTTCTAATCACTTCTCTTGACGATTATTCACAGGAAGCTTTTAGAAAGGGCAATGAGAGGACAGAAACCATAGTGACACCAGTATTCTCGCAGCAAAGAGCTTTTTTTTGTTTCCACTGATCCCGCTAGAGTCTGTAGATTTTCACAGAGACTAGGAAGAACAGTGTATGGATAAAAGCCGGTTGGGTGTCACTTACTATATAAATCTGTGCTTCATGGTCTTTCCTGGTGTCCTGGTTGAATCTTAGGTGTGATGATTACTGTAGCACTAAGATCTCTGTACTGATAAATAACGCTTTGAGTCTCACCATGGGTTACAAACATATACCTTGAATAATTGCAAGCAGGATGACAATCACAAAGAAGAAGAATGTGATGTCAAAGATAATCC
Organism: Tetrax tetrax; assembly: GCA_009806455.1. Taxonomy (NCBI): domain Eukaryota; kingdom Metazoa; phylum Chordata; class Aves; order Otidiformes; family Otididae; genus Tetrax; species Tetrax tetrax. Next base: position 175,912 of record WHYT01017386.1, on the reverse strand, counting down.
GATAGATTTCGTATTCATCTCCTGCTGGATCCTCTATTTCGTCGCCAATGCCTCCACCTGCACGTACTCCAACGTACATATGAAACATGTAGCACTAGAAAACACAAAACAAAGAGATACAAAGTTTGTCTGCAGCTAAAAGTAAAAATACGCATTGTCGCAAATTCAGTAATTGGAAGAACTGGTCTGTGGTCCAGCAACTATAATACGCGAAGTTATCTTTTTCTCCTCTTTGAGGTTGTGTATGTTTCTGAGGGAGGTGAAACGCTGCTGGGCTGCTAAAGCTGCAGTATTTCATGTCATGTAGCAGTTCAAAAAGATCAAAGATTCAACCCCCTTAAGCCCAGCAGTACCATGATTCACGTACAATCATTTCAGTAATGTGCAAATAGGAAATTCGATTACCACCAGAGTCATCTTCTTTTCCATTTTCCTAGCTCAAAAGTGAATGATTTTCCCCATCCCCCAAAAATTAAAAAATGAAGCAAAACAAAAAACCTTTGAGAGTGTTTGTGCAGAGAACAGGCTAATGATGGAAAAACTCTGAGACTAACACTGTGAAACTATGATCTGAAAAGTGGTATAATAGGTCTCTCTGTAGTTATGTGGGCTGCTGACAATGCAAAATTTCCAGTTTATTATGCTGTAATTTAATAGAGAATTATGATCTCTCTCCTAGAGGTCTGGAGCTGGGGATTAGTTCTTTTTCTTGAAGTAGCTTTGCAAACTACAGGTCCAGGGTTCTCACTCCCTATGAAAAAGTAGTGATGACAATAACAATAACTAATTCCTAAAACCTAACCATACAAACGAAAATGTTTTTTTGGGAGAAACTCTTTAGCAGCAGGGAGAAACTCTTTAGCAGGGCCTGGTGCAACAGGACAAGGGGTAATGGCTTTAAAATAGGAGGAAGCAGATTCAGACTGGATGTAAGGAAGAAGTGTTTTACAATGAGGGTGGTGGAACACTGGAACAGGTTGCCCAGAGAGGTGGTGGATGTCCCATCCCTGGAAACATTCAAGGTCAGGTTGGATGGGGCTCTGAGCAACCTGATTTGGTTGGAGATGCCCCTGCTCCTTGCAGGGTGGTTGGACTAGATGACCTTTAAAAGTCCCTTCCAACTCTAACCATTCTATGATTCTAAAAAATCCATTCTTTTATTTCTATGCTACACTGAATCCCAAAATCTCTTCTGTAAGAAATTGACATAGTAACATACAATTCTAAGTGACCAATGGCTGAAAAATTTAAATATTTTGAGGTCATTTTTATTTCACCATTGAAATTTAATCATTAACTTAATGAGTGAATGTAGTGTTAGTTATGTAAAGTTTTAAAAGTTTTTTTTTTTCTATTTCTAAAAATAAACATTTATTCTTCTCTGTATTCTCTTTTTCTTTTTTTTTTCTTAACATCACATTGCAAGTCTTACTGCTTTTACAAAAGACAACCCCGATTTTATATCATATCACAGGTCATTTTAACTCATTCCTGTACAATATTATAGCTTTTTTGTAAGTGTATTTTCAGAGAATTAAAGAGCAGGTCACATCAGAAGGGATTTTGTGAGATCTCTGGTCCAAATCTTACTCCAAGCAGGGTCCAAATCCTGCTCCAAGCTCAGAACTGCTCTGGGCTTTATCCAGTCAGGTCATTACAATCTCCTAAGGATGGTGACTGCACAACCCCTCTGAGCAATCTCATCCACTGCTTGGCTCTCCTCAGTCAGAACACGTCTTTCCACTTTATGTCTATGGTCTCCTGCCATGCACTGCTGTGAAGATTCTGGATTTGTCTTCCCCATAACCTCTCTGCAGGCACTCAGCAGCTGCTCTTACACTCCCACTCATCCCGAAGCTTTCTCTTCTCCAGGCCAAATAAGTCCAGTTCCCTCAGCCTCTCCTGCCAGGGCAAGTGCTCCAGCACCTGACCATTTAGTGGTCTCCCACTGATTTGTGCTTCAGTTTATCTATGTTTTTCTTGTACTGAATGTCCCAAATTGGAAAAAAAATATAGACACGCTAGCCTGCTTCCACAGTTTATCTAATTATTGGGCTTTTAAATGGTGTCAGTTTCCTGAAAGTGATTTATATTGCATAATATATTGAAACATATTCAACTTTATTGCAGATGATTGCTTTTAGAAGGATATTAATGGCAACACATCTTAGAAATTCTTCATGACTTAAGCTCAACCTGCCATCCACAACTGCATAGCTTGGCACTGTCTCAGGAAGTACAAAATGATTTTCAGTGGTTCTGAGCACAGGAGAGAGTTAAATAACAGAATTACCGATTTAAGATAATGATGGCAATACATGCTAAGGGAAACTGATGGATTTCCAAGCTTAAACAAGCATTTCAGTACCTAAATTACTTATGAAAGCCCTTGCCTATAATGGACTCTCCTCCTCAACGGCCTGTAGAACCTCAAGCTTCAGAAGTACTGCCCTTTGACTCAGCTCAGCTTGACAGCTTGTAGTTGTTTTTCATTTTTTGAGAAACTATAGCAAAGAATACCATCACATTTCTTCTATTTATTTATAGATATGTTTGTTTAACATTCACACAGGGTGCATCTACTTGTTAGTGATGTTCATTATATCTATTCCTTTGCCTTCAACTATAGTCTTTCCTTTTGGTGGCTAAAGATATGACTGTATGAATAGGAATTACAAGAAGGTTAGGACAAAAAAAAATAAGAGTTTAAGAAAAAAATCCAGAAAGTAAAATGAGACTTACTGTTAGCATATCATCACATTTCATGTCTGGCATATCACCATCTTCACTCTTGTTGTAGAACTTGCGGAAAAAATTGAATGCCACTACTGTGTACAAGTATACTACTACTGCCAGTAATCCCACTGTTAGGACAAGCTGGAAGACAAAATTATAGAAAAGATATAACACCACCATGGCATTATGCTATACAATTTTATTTGCAAAAAGAGAATGAAAGTAAAAAGAATCTAGATGTGCTAGCAGAAGAAAAACTTTATTTACTTTCTCTCTATCTCTTTGTATATCTTTGTAATATTTCATAATATATCTGTATACTTTCATGCAAAGTTTGTGTATTTCACCTGTTATTTTCAAGAAAAACTATGCTTCAGAAACAATTACAAAAACAAACCTTGCAAAATCTTGGGGATACATACACAATCCATTAGAATCATATAAAAACCACACAGACAAAAATATCAGAAAGTTCACTACCTATCAGTAATAGTACTACTATTTAATATCACCTACTATATAATCACATTATGGTATTTCTACTAATTTAATACTGAAATACTTTTGTTTACATCTATGAAATCACATATAAAACAAACTGTTCCTAATATTTTAATACCTACCTCAGAGAAGCAGCAACAAATACCCCACTGCTCAACCTCATCATTAAAATTTTGCCTCGAGTCTTATGGAAAGCAGCTGGAAGTGAGCTGCAATATCCTGCAAATTGATATTTCATTTGCGTAGCTGCCAGACCTAAAAAGTTCCTTATCATAAACAATGCCCCCTTATTTCATAGACAATTTGCTAAAACTTCAGGACTATTCTTAAAAGTACTTCACTGTTTTCAGCTGCAGATAGATTTTTTTTTTTTTTTGCTTTTTTGTTCTTTTAAGAAAACAGAACTAAGAATTTAAGAAATTCTGTACTTTTAAGGGCAAAGGATGCAGTACATTGATTTCTGCAACTTTTCAAGACATAATTTTTGTTACACAAATTAAATGTAAGTTTGCCACATAAATTAAAACAAATAACAGTTTGTCCTGGTGAATTCATACTTAAGAGTCTTCTATATGTTATGGGCCTCACTAGCTATTTTGGAATTAAAATGTGTCCATTTAAATGTGTATTACTTCATAAAAGAAATATTGACAAGGATAGTGCATTTGAAGGTAGAATTAAATTGGCAAAAGAAAGATTCTCAATCACATTTTGCATTTAGAAAAAATCATTGCTAATGATTTTAGTTTCTTTAGTATCAAACTTGCTTAAACAGAAAGAGAAAAAAAAAAACAAAACAAACACTGAGAAATAACATGCTACTGATAAATTTCAAAATGGCACTGGCTACCATACTCCTAAAGCACCTACATTGTATACACTCAAAACCGAAGTTCCATCTTACTACAACAGCATGTAAGTATACAGAAGATGTTTATGCTACCATTCCCAGCCCACTTGAATAAGAAGTTTATTAGCTGCCTCGCTGGAAGATGTTCTAAACAGACCAAGGATGGTTTTTTCTATCATCAAAAACTGTTTACAAAGGCCCTTTGAACTAGGAAGGCCATCAGACTCAAGGAACACTAAATCTCAGGTTACATGAAATGCCATTCCTACAATTATTTTCTTTACTTAAAATCAGAAGTGCAGTTTCAGATTTTTTAACTTCTTCAAGAAAAGATTTCTTATTATCCAAGAGTTGAGTTTCTAAAACAGTCCTCTAACAGAAAGAGTAACTGGGTCTCAACCGGATCTTTCTTTAGATAAATCTTGAAAAAATTTTGAACAGCAACTTTATAACACAGTTGGTCATAACAGCTGGGGACTGCCATACATCCCAGCCCTGGTTTTTTTTATGCTTATAAATCTCATTGGCTAGTTTTCTTACTGACCCAAGTTCTGAACTTCATGATGAAAGAATAATTCTGTTGTCAATCTGCAGAGCAGCTGAATTAAGTAATGAAGTGATCTTTCTTGTGCCCTCCTTAAGTAAAAAAAGTTGAAAAGAGATGTAGTTGATACCTGTTTGCCATTGTGGGTCACTGATGACAGGATAGTTCGTAATGTCTTGAATCCCATTGCAATGTCAAGGAGATGAGCAGCAAAGAAAAAATTGTTGTAATGGCCGAGGACTGACATGGTCATGTACCAAGCTAGGTAAAGGAAAGACTAACAGAAAAAACAAGTACATCACAAAATAAAATTGATGGCTATTATCTTTAAATTTAAGTAAACTTTAAGTAGTTTACTAACTATTACTACAAATGTTAATTTCATCTTTTCCTCTACCATTTAATTTTTATTGTCATTAAAGACAAGTGCATAGAAGAGAAATTACAGTCCCTCCCTTAGGAATAACCTAATCCTGAAGAAACTCTAACTCTTTACAGATCTTGCTGTCTATAGATCTGGACAGTTATTGTTCCACTCTTCCTGACTGAAGTTCGATTACACTTTCATTCTCCAGCAGTCCTAGTTCCAAAATTGATTGTTCCTCAACCATTTTTTCCACCAGTAAAATAAGCTGAGTTAGGCAAGCTATAATCATAGGAGTCAATAAACATATGATAAGTGACTTCTTAAACTGCAAGATATTTTAACAATTTTAAGTCTTGTTTATCATTCCTTTCTGTTTGTTTGTTCTTAAAGATTCTTTTTTTTTTTTTAAATTATTACAATCATCAGTTGCATTCTGTGTCACATCCTACTTAGTGATACAAATTTTAGTAATTCCACATACGTTAACTATACCAATCTGATTGTGCTCCAGGAATATTCAAGTGTACATAAAGGCTACGAACAATATGATAAATGGCAATTAAAATTTATATAGTCAGTTTTCTAATCTTACAGCACAGCTCACTTATTGCTCCTGAAATAAGCATATCAGAAGCAGGGTGGGAATTTACCGAGATTCTATAGACGAATACTTGTGTAACTGGGAAAAAATTTCAGCAATCTCTTTTTAAGCTTCCAAGATTTTCTTCATCTACATAGTAAATTAAATGCAATTCAGAGTATTTCATACCTCCCTTTGAAGCACTTAGGGTTAACAAGTATATATCGCTCTTTAGAAGGTGCATATATGCATATATATATATATATATATATTTATATCTATACCAATAAACTTACATTATCAGTGAAAACAACTCCTAATTTCCACATCTGATACTTAACATCAATGGAATTTAGCCTGTAAAAAAAATTAAATAATTCCATCTTATATCAAAACACAATGAGAAAATATGCAACACAATCTGCAGGAAGTGTATCATCACACAAACACAGGACACAACAGCTGATCTATTTTTCCAAAAGCTGAATTACATCAGAACCTTGTTCTAATTCAAACTTCCACCCTGGAATGGACTTGTCCAAATAAAAAAAAAAAAAGACATAATCAGACCTAGTGCTGATCAATGTCTACAATGTAATCATCTATCTACACTGAAGTGAAATGAATTGTGTTTATAATTCATGGAGAAAAAGAGATTTTTTTTTTTTTTTTTTCAAATGCAACCCATCTCAGTCTAAAGTAGCTGTCAAAAAAGGTCAGATAATTTGCACCCCAAAATGCCAATTCTTTACTATTAGTTATGATAGCATACCTTGGGTGATATAATCAGATGACATTAAAGACAAAGTGAGGTGAAATGAATCTCAGAGCTTGTGTCCTTTGCTTTTCCCACTGGTATCAGGAACAAATTTGAATAAGAGAGACATGTACGTGAAAAACTTTTGCAGAAAAGAACCTGGAGTTCTGGTGGACTGCCAGTTGAGCATAAGCCAGCAATGCACTCTCACTGCAAAGAAGGCTAATGGTACCCTGGGGTCCCTGAGGAGGAGGGCTGCCAGCAGATTGAGGGAACTGATCCTTTCCCTCTAACTCAGCAATGGTGAGGCCACATCTGGGGTGCTGGACTGAGATCTGAGCTTCCAGCTTCTTCCACAGTTTTTGTTTTTCTGCTGTATTAGCCAGTTAGCCTCTTCTACTGCTCTCCTCTCTTCACTGAATTCTATGCTGTACAGACTGATGATGTAAACTATTTTCCCCAACTTTTTCCCTTGTATTTCTTTGATTAATACCTTTAGGTATTAATACCTTTTCATAATAACCTTTAAGTATTAATTAACCTGTTACTCTAACAACACAAACAAATGTCTCAACTTCAGGCTACATTTTTTTTCTTTTGCACCAGATTGAAACCCATTAGTTTACTTGAAGCCTTTTTTTTTTCTCTATAGAGAAGTGATATAACAAACTTATCAAGCAAGATGTGTAACACTTTTGCCTGTAACTATATCTTGTCCTCTATATTTTTTGACTTTTTCTTTTTGTGAAGGTTTGGATCATCTATATTATATTGACAAACACAAAAAAAATTCTAAACCTGGATCACAATTCAGGAACAAATATAAATAATAGCATGAAAAATATAATCTGTGCCACTTCTATCCTTAAAATGTGAACTGAGTGTTCCTGAAAGAGAAGAGCTGCTGACAATGACTAAACAAGTAGAAATAATGTTGGCAGATGTCATACACCTGCCAGATATGAAAGCACACAGTACTTCTATGCCAGATGTTTACATGGAATTACTTGAAGCATTAGATGGAATACTAAGAGTTAAACTCTGGTCTATCAAGGTCTGATTTCTGAAGTTCTTACCTGTATAGAGAGGGCCACTAACCACATAAAAGTAATAGCTTTGTTTGAATATTACACTCCCAAAGAATACTTTGCAATAAAAATACCAAATTCCTACTTGTATTATATGAAACAGTACTTACTCTTTAATACAACCAAAAACTAACACCATTTTTACACATAAAACTAGAAGGCAGAAGACTCAAGTTAAACCTCCTGTATAATAGTATAAACACCACATAGATATAAGTGTAGCTACTATAATTGAAAAATAGCATTAAATTAAACTTAGATCAAGACCTCTACTCCGAATAGTCTACAGCCTAGTTTAATTAAGAAATCATTTCTCCTTCTGAAGTGTATTAGCGTACTTGAACAAAAAGGGAAAAGCAGAAGAAATGTAGAAAAAGTTTTCTGATTTATGAAAGATTTGACCCTTGCTCTCGAATTTACACATGGCAGATCTTTCATCATACCTTTTACTTCTATGCAGAAAACGTTTAGATGCTAAGAGTCATTTAGGGTCATTTTTTTTTCCCTTTATTCACAGTGAATTATACTTTTCTGCCTTCACTGAACTTCCACAGGACTATAGATTTAGCTCAGAGCAGGTAAAAGAGCACAGTTACATCATTAATGCTCTGTAAAGACTCTAGTACGGTAGTTGTAGTAGCTCAGTTTAGCAACTGTGAATGATAGCACAGTGTGAGAATGCACAATGTGAATAAAAAAAAATAGGAAACTTGCGAGAAATAGCCTGTATTACATTAGGCTGCAACCTGCACTAGTATTTCATCACCTTCAAGACCACTCAGACTTTTTACAGCTTCTATCTTAAGGCCTACTGAATTCAGCTGTTCCAAATATAACATAGTAGGTTTTAAAAAGTTATTATTTCTTCCCTTTAAAAACAAATCCTCAGGCAATCAAATAAGACTGACGTTAACTGGAATCAGAAAATTCTGAACTTTTCAGTCTGAATCATTTTAATGTTTGTACATCAAAGCTGTTAGAGCAGCTACATGGCATTTCCAGATGAGGAAAACTTTAATTTCAAACTGAAAAATAGCCTTGTAGCAGCCTTTTTACCTTTTCCAAAATGACAGACAAACTAAAAGTAGGAAGAATCAGTTTTAATTAGTTACCTCTTCACATTAACTTTCTTAGCAGACACTGAATTTTCTGTTAAAGGTTCTTTCAGATTGTTTCAGGAAGCTAACCTAACACACAAAACAGTTCAGAAAGATCTTTCTAAAGCTGTAAGAAAAATCATTCATGAAAATATGATCATTCATACCAATTAATGAGTTTTAATGTAGATGTTTAGGAAGTTCTTCTATTAATGTTACTGTTTGTACAAGAGAAAGTATCCCAACAGATAAGAAACATTCATTATTTATGAATTGGTCAACTGGGTAGGAAATACCGTTTTTATTGCACTGTGTCAAAACAGTGCTCCTTTTGTGCTAGGCACTGAACAGCATCAGCACATCGTGCATTATAGAGAAAGGTGCCAGTTGACCATTACAAAAAGAAAGCATTGAACCAACACAAAAGAATGAGTTACTTGGTGTCTTTATGTGTCTGCCTTGGAGATACAGCACATGGAATAGATTGCTACTCTAAGGTAGCCTCTGCAAGGATCCACTAGGCTTAAGGTTCCCAAATAAATAATCAAAGAAGTAAGTATCTTACGTTAGCATTTATAAGTGGAAAGGTTTGAAGTTCAGTCTCCCACATATCCATCATTTCTCTCAATGGAATAGGCTGGGAATTTGGACATTATACCTCAACGGTAATTACACATGCCTCACAACTATGAAGGTTGAAGCCACTACCCACTTGTAGATATATACTTTTATTTGGATAAATAAGTACACCCACAGGTTTGTAAATCCTGTGGTTACATCCTGTCAGGTATAAATCTTAGGACTTCAGCTGTAGAAACTACCTCAAATAAAATACCTCACTTTTTACAGGCAAGAGACAGGCTGTCAATTGAGGGAAGAGTCTACTAGTTTATGAGAGACTTTATCAGAGACAATATAGTTCTCCAAGATACTACATTACTAACAAGGCGGTTACCTGCTCCAGAATCTTTTGAAAACCAAGGTTACTCTTCCTTGTGACAAGGAAGAATAAGACCTTTTAACCTCTTTCACATTCTGAGAACAACTGCACTCACTCTTTGCACACTTCACATTTATTATGTGGTTTATCTTCTCGTCAGACTATGGAAACCTCACATCTTCCAGAAGATTACGTGAGCAGTCAACAGAAGCCCTGCTTATTTCCCCCCCGTTAGCCTTATGTCACTGATTGCTGCAGATGCTTGAGCCTCAAGTTGCCTCTTCTATTGACTCTTTACTAGACTAATGACCACACAACCAAGAACAGTAGTTAGGAAGATAAAGGGACTTAGAGGTAATTCTCACTATGACATCTCTGAAATTATTTTCATCTTTGTGTCTTTCATACTGTTCTCTCAACCATCCACCCAAAAAGGGAAATGTATTCAGTGGAAAAACAGTGCAGTCTCAATTGCAGTGTGTAAATTTTTTTACTATTTTTACCATCTAATCTACAGTAAAGCTCCAACTGCACCATCCTCCTTAGTTGGTTGCATGTAAATAATACTGCAACTTATTTACGTAATTATTAAAATATTTAAATACATATTTATGAATTTAAATATACATACTTAAAAAATACTCAAGACTGCATCCTTAAGCTGAATGGTTCTTCCAGTGTTAAAATATAACAGTATACTGAGCATTTTTTAATGCAGTATATCAGTGGGACAGGCAGGAATTTCTGAAGGAGCATAGTCACTTGCAAGTAGAGTGCTCTGAGTCCCTTGCAGAAAGGCAGGGAAGGGAATCGCAGTTATTTTCTCACAGGAAAGGGGAGGAAACAGTACAAGCAAGGGGTCAAGGAGAGAGAAGGAAAATGTGGTTTATTTATATTGGGAATGGAAATGCTTCATGCTGCATTGCCCTTCTGTATTGAGACAGGTGTAGGTATCTGGTCTGGCCTCAGTCTGGGCCACTTCCTGCTGGCACGTGCAGAATCAGAGGCACCACAGCAGGGATCTGCACCAGGTCATATCATTCTCCATTTTTTGCCCAAAAGTGGTGTAGTAAGGTTTCAACTCCAACCTCTCTCTCCATTACACTGTAAATATTTAAAATGTTAAATCTGGAATATGCCTAAATTTTAGTAGCTTCATTAGTGTTCATTTTTGAACCTAGTAAAAAGTGGAGACATGTACCTTCCTGAAGCATATTAATTTTATGTGAATGGTTTTGTAAATTTCTGTCATAGTTGTTTATTTTCCCTTAGTATATTAATCTGTTATAAGTATGGAATGATTTCTCCAGGGAGAACATGAAAGATGGATGAGGTTGTAATTTTTTTTTTTTTTTTTTAATGTATGTAACATGGAGCAGATGTTAGAGATGTACCAAAGAACTGGCATCATCCAGGTCTGATTCTGAAATTAAATATTTCAGCAGCCTTCTCCAACAGCTTCATTCTGGTCTGGTTTTTTCAGGAGTATTCACAGAAATATTATTTCAAATTTCTTCCCAAATATGAGTCATGAGCACAAAGGGAATCATAGAATAGTTAGAGTTGGAAGGGGAAAGCAGTTTCTTTTTCTACAAATAATCAAAGCTTGTTGTTTTGGGTTTTTTTCCTAAACTCAAGCATAGGTCCTACTCTAATCCAGTAGCAAAACAGCAGGTAAGAAATTATTCTGGAAAGTACTTCTGCCACAATATTAAATTTTATTTAGTATCGCAATGCCACAGAGTACTTGGGCCTTAACTCTACACCTGATTGATTGATTTGTTTTTGATGGACTTGAGGTTTATTTATCCATCTTTACAAAAGATGGATATTAAAAGATCCATCTTTACAAAATCAGCCCGTGCTTCAATGCAATTCTAATCTACTAGTGGTCCACTGTCTACCTCATATAATCCTTGCAAACCCATTGCTAAAATGTTGCTTTTAAAGAAAGCTATCAATAAACCCTTACATTAGAATCTCTGTAGCATTAAAAGTCTATCTGTTAAAATATTTTCTATTTTAGTATCTTTTTTTTTATAACATAAAATTAAAAAAAAAAAAACATTTTTACAGTGCTTTACAAAACCCAAGAATGTCCTTTCTCTAAGAAGGAAAATTAATGCAATTACTCTGAATGCCTAGGAGGTTTTTTTTTAGTGCTGTCTCTCAGATGACAGGCAAATACAGTTTAGGGAAAACAAACTATAAAAAGACGTGAAGACTAACAATCCAACTTCCTAGGTTTTACTGGTCATTATCACGTAAATTTATTCCATCATTTCTTTATAATCAGAATACACAGTGCCAGTTTTGCCCAGGAGCTGAACTGAGAGAATGGTGAAAAGGAGTTTCCAGACCAGTTGTAATAACACTATCAAAACAGTGAGAAGGTGATGCATTCAAGCAACTGTGCACTAAACTAAATCTTCATACATAAAAACCAGTGGAGTCCCGCATATGTTGTCTATAATGAAATAAATTCACTATATCATGCAACTTAAGAATTGATTTATCTTATATAGCTACACATAAAAGAGCAACAAGAAAAGTCAAAACTGAATGACAAACCTTGAATGCTTGATTTTAACTTAAAAAAATCCCGAAACCAAAACAACAAACAAAAAAATCCCCCCAAAACCACCAAACCAACAACCACAGAAACAAACCAGAAGCAAATGCTTACACGGCAGATAAGGAACTATCCTTCTTTGGTTTCTTCTTTTCTCGAGCATCACTAAAATCCAGAGCAGCTTTGTCCATTCCTAGTAACTCACTGATCCTGTCACGGCCATAGAACTCACCATATTTATCCATGACCTAAAGTTAGGAGGAACATTCAAAAGAATCTTTTCAGCAGACTAGTTGTTTTTTAGCCTGGTTTCTGAAGACAAGAGGCTTAACATACACGATCTTTTTCAGCTGTTTGTTTCCATCTGTCTACCATGTCAGTCAGTAATATTTCTCTTTTTTTCTGCTCAGTTACAATTAATTCAATAGATGCAAGAGGTGAGTGTCAAAGATAAGACGTTCCTACTCTTTAATGAAAACAGGCAAAGTAACCCAATGGGAGGAGAATAACTAAATCAATATCATCACTGACAAAAATAAAATACACTGGGAGCTCACACAGGAAAGACATGTTTTAAACATCCTAGCTACGTGAAAAGCTGTAATTAAAATAAGACTTCTCAAAGACATTATTTGGCCCTTACTAGTCATTCATTTTAATAATAAGAAAAAAATAAGTATTTGTTCTGTTTAAAAATTTTTTAGAAATAATCTGAATGTTTTGATTGTGAATTTTGGATGTGGTTTTTTTTTTTTCTTCTTTTAAAAGTAAGTACTTAACATTGTGAAAAAGTCCTTATTTACTAACTTTACTAACTAGCTCCATTGTATAATTTTATTATCATATTTTTATTAGTTAATAATGCAATGAAACTATAATACACATAGAATATGTAGGAATCAAAAGATCTTGAATAGAGAGTTACAGATAAAAATAGTTTCCAATGAATTCAAACTATTCTCCATCTCCTTCTTACAAAACTTAACATGTTTCGTAAGAAACTTTTCTGAAAATGAACATTTACTTGCTCTCATTCTCACTGAATACACAGCTCCTTCCTAAATATTATGTGTCTCTTCTCATTTTCAAAAGAATACTCAAAGAAATACAAAATTTTGGATAACAAGATCATAACTGAATGACTTCTGCAGGTATTTCAGTAGCTTTCTAATAAGCAATGCTTTAAATCCTTACTGATACTTTTGCAGATTTTTAGAGACAAGCGTTCTTTCTCTCATGCCTATGGATCATTCACAAGGCTGAAGATTTATATTTATATATAAATATAAACATATATAAAAAATATTCTTTGTAAAACACTGTATTTGAAGGCATGTAAATCTATGCAGAGCACTTCCTCAGTCAAAGATGAAGTACCAAACCTTCCACAGAATTTAAAACCCTGCTCCCTTCCTTTTAAGAAGAACCTTCCTTGATCTACTACATTGACAGAAGCAATGTAGAATTTTATTTTTTCTTGAGCACACTGTGCAACCTATGCCTTCCTCTTTGCTTAGACACATAGAAATATGTATGTAACAACTCCAAATATGCAAAAATAAAAAAAAAAAAAAATCCTTTTAACAGCAAAATCAATACACAACTCAAAGCATTTTTAGACAGGTTAACCTAAAACAGTTATGAAGCAGAAGAGCTCCTACTATTAAAAAAGACATGTTACTAGAAGCATGATTCAGGACTGGCATCAAATGGTGTGAAGAAGGGGTAAACCTGACTCAACAACATAAACACCCTCTTTTTCAATTCTGATGAAATGCACTAGGAAGATTATTCTTATTGTAAGCTATGGTACATACATAACATTTATTTTCTAAGAGTAAGCTGAGAAATCATTTGACATAATGTTTGTAAGAAACGAACTTCAACAGTCTCTGTTTATGCAGGACTATTTTTGAGAGAGACATTGTTAGATTATGTGATAAAGCTCATCTGCATACCCACAAAGGAGCAGAGAGACAATGGTTGGAGGACAGTCCAAAGAATACCCTGCCCAGCTACTCCTAGGTCCATCACAGGAGCTGTCCGCCCATTAAAGGCCCATCTCCTCATCTCCTCATGCCCAGAGGAGCACAGGGGCACAATGGCAGGCAGGAACCCAAGGTATAGTCTCCCAACCAACAGACTGCCTGCCTGATATCTCCCAGGGCTGTCTCAGGAGAGCCTCAACCCCAGTGTCCAGCTGTGAAATCCATCAAGACGAGCCATTGGGTGTAGCTCTCCAGATCACCTTTCAGACTAAGAGGGTTACTGCCAAGGGATGTGGGATATATTATGGGATTGCCCAGAACTCATTATTGCATGTTATGGGGAGAAAGTAAAGATGGGAAAAGGGATGGATTTAGGTGATTTGGAGAGGAACAAGTGTGGGAAAACAAAGTGGTAAGGGACAAAAAGGGCCAGTTGTGTGTATATAGTTTGTGGGTCAGTACAGTTACCTGACTATGCCTTGTGCTTAAACATCTCAATCTGTCCTTTCTTCTTATTAAATCCCTTTCTAATCCTCTCCTGGGTGAGGGACTCTCTATTCTGCGTGCATGTATGTGAATACATAAACACACAGAGAAAAAACAATTTACACATGTTGCAATATACATACAAATGGACACAGAAATTCTCCATAGAATTTCATTAATTTATTTGAATTACTGTTTTATACAAGTTGGATGTAGAAAAAGTTTGAAACAATAACTACCCAAACCACACAAAAGTACTAGTAAGCATGAAGCAAGTACAGAATTCTGTGTATTTTAAAATGGTAAATATGGAAATCTACACTGAAACAAAGTCATATTTCAAAGAAGTGTCACCCACATTTCTTCAAACACAAAACCAAAAATGCATTAAAACTTTATTTTAACCTCATATATATTTTTAAAAATAAGCCTTACCTTTCTTTTCACAAATTTATCCCAATAGTTATTTGGAAAAGACCTGAAAAACACAGACAAACAAGATGACGTTTTAGACAATCATGAGAAAATGTTACTAAGACATCATAAAAATTATATACTGATTTCGTTTCTAAGAGGCTCTTTGTTGTTGCTATTGCCAGCTAGTCATTTGTGAAGTGACTGGAATGAAAGTTGCCAAATGGCATTCAGCCTACCACATTAATGTGTCTTGGAAAGAGTTGCAGAGCCGATGCCTGCAGATAGGCTTCTAAAGCAGTTGGATCACACAGTCCCATCAGGCAGAGAGTTGGGACTTTAAATATGTTCCTAAAGGATAGTCTTCAAGAGATAGTAAAAGGATGGAAAGCACAGCTCACACTCAGATTGACAGTAATCATCACTGTGCTTGCCAAAATAAATTCATGGCGATTTTTTTTCTTTTATGGAACAGAAATAATTTTAAAGCAAAAACCTGGGAATGAATAAGATTAAAAAGTAATAGTAAACATTAGCACAACAGGTGCCTGAAATATTTTGTATATCCTTGCTAGAAAGACATTCTTCACAATCGTTTATTTCAGACAAGCTGGATGACCAAGTATATAATTGTGGAGACTGAAGAACAATTACTTGCAAAGCTATAAAGAGACAGAGTAGGTAAAAACTCACTGTGTATTGATTACGAGTCTATCCCACTGTCCCTTAATATCATCTTCTGATGGCTGTTCAGTTATATACAGTCCATCAAATTCCAATTTCCTTGCCACTTCCTTTTCTCTCTTAAAAATAACCAGTGGAACCTGTAGTTGAAAAAAATATCAGGAGTTATGTAAAACACACTGACATGTCTGCAGATTTTTAAGGAAAGTTGACTGTTATGAAAAAAATTAAGTATGAAAACTGAACAAAACAAAAATAGTATTTTAAAAAAATTTAAAGACATGACAATTGCCCAGAAGACTGCAAACGTGTAGCTGCACAAGGACCAGGTAATTCAGAATTATACAACTACAGCGTACCTCACGGTTGCAAAAAGATGGCCAAAAACCCTGAAAAGTGATCCTTCAAATAAAAATAGTACTTCAGTGATATGGAGCTATTAGAGTTAGTCAAGTGAAAGAGAACTAAAATAAAAATAATTTTTAAATGCTTAGAAAATCTCATCCCAAAATATTAATTTGAGATCACTCTTTTTGATTGCATTTTGATAACAAAAGGTGTTAAAGGTTGCTTTCATTTTTTAAAGAATTTCTGAGGTTTCACAATGGGAAGCAAAGTGGTTTCACAGCAGAAAGCAAAGAAAGACTGTAAGCACTAAAAATAAAAACCGTTAAATCACATTCACCTTCCAGATACTTAATGTGTGCTCTGTAGTTCTTTGCCAGCTGCTCAGGCACCTGAGCAGTAAGGACCAGGCTTTACGTACAACTCTCTCTCATCAGCTGAATGACATTCAAAAGCACATTCTGAGAAAGCAGATGTAACTAGTGGTCCCAGTAGAGTGGATTTTTCTTAGAAATCTGTTACCAACAAAAAATAAACCCTACTTTTCCCTAGAATTATTTCACAGGTCCCCAAAATTCACTCATCCTGCATTATCCACCTTGACTGTATTACTGGTGAAGACTGTACACTGTTGTATTTGTCTGGCTGACATGGTAACAGTGCCAAAGCTGATCCTGTGGTCCAGTGTCAACCCAACAAATCAGAACTCTAACTTCCTGAATTCACACAACACCTAATACAGAATTCTGTGTAGGTTACACTAACAGAATAGTGTTTCTTTACTTGGTCCCTCAATCTGCTTAAGCAAAGCTGTTATGACTTTGTTCCAATTTACACCACTCAATGGATAAAAAAGTTGAGAGCTAGAAAAAAAAAAAAACAATGTATAGTTTTTCTTACTTTCAAACAGTAATACCCTATGATGCAGAAGAATGAGATGACTGTGTGTAAGATGGCCAAAATCCGCAGTGTGGGCTCCATATAGCCACTGCTTTCTTCCAGGACATAATACACTGCAATGACCCTCTGGTTGTCACTTTCCAGGCTGTTCAACTTTGTACTTTCATCAGCAGATACCACAGGAACTTCCTTTTCTTCTGTCACAGCAGAGGTGGAGACCTGTTTAAATCACTTTATCTTAATATTGCAGCTGTATTCCTTTGATAAGAGCTTTACACTACTAGAAGCTAAGTAGTATAACTGAAAGCAATGATACCAAAGACAATATAATTGTGAGGAATTTTTTTTTTTTTTTTTTTTTGCATAAAAATGTCCACAGAGATCCTTTTGTCTT
>WHYT01017386.1:144373-158649 GCA_009806455.1 Tetrax tetrax | reverse complement strand
GGTTTTTTTTTTTTGTTTGTTTCCCCTATTGAGCTTTTAAATAGAATTATAAAAAAGAAAAAAAAAAGAAAGAAAAAAGAAAGAAAAAATCAAACATTTTGAGTGATGTATTGTACAAATTCTCTCCTACTCCATATATGCAATAACGGATAAAGGACCTTTTGTTTGACTTCATGCTGTAAGAGATGAAGGATTTCTAATTGCCTCTTACATCTTCTTCATTATCCTCTCAATACAGTTAGAGACAACATGGAGACATCACAATCTAACAGTAATGTAACAGTAATATAGAAATTTCTGTCTTCCCTGTACCTCAATAGTCTTACATGTGGCAAATTATTACTTTTACCAAGAAACAACAATTTCTGCGTATAAGTTTATTTAAAATCATTTTCTGTTCCAAAATGAACTGCATTTTTACCAAATTAGCAAAAAGTTCATCTGTGACATAAGAACCATGAATAGAAAGCTTCTCTCACATTATGCTATCAAAAGGACAGCAGAAACGTATCTTTTCCCTTCCTGACAATTCACAAACCTTTCTAGCACACATTTTTAATGCTTTAACTCTTACATGGGAATTCCTCCAGTTTCCAGCCATAACCAAAGATGACTATTAGTGAATTATTAAATGAGACTATTAGAAGAAAAATGAAATTATATTTGCATGACTGCTACATGATTAGCCTAAAAAAAATGAATCTGAATTCAAAAGCAAAGCTTAAACATCTACTTCCTTATTAAAATTGTGACTGCAGTTTTGTAGTTTTGCTATGTAACTCATGTTAGAAGTAGGCTGTCCCTAGACAATTATATCTACTAGATATATAGCAAAAGTGTATTTCTTTTTGCTTTGCATTTCACACTAGCCTCACAGAATATGGGTGGAATCTCTCAGCTAATAAAAGCATGGATTTTAAATAATTCTACAGCAAACTCAGGGATATCCTACTTTACTGAGACACTTTCAGGTACAGTTATACTATTTTAATTAGTCTCATTTTCCAAAGGTTTTGAGCAGTTTCTCAAATAAGAGCTTGTTATTTCACAAAAAAAAAACCCAAAAAAACCAAAACCAAAACCCACAAAAAAAAAACCCCAAACACAACAAACCTGTAACATCTTTTCTTGACTTTTACCCTAAGCATTTTATCTTAATAAATTATTTATATAGGAGAGCTTGTCATTTCCCCGGATTGTCTCTCAGGAACAGAGAAATCCTACACGCTCATAGGCTGCTGTGAAAATTCAGGATATTTTATTTACATAAAAATGCATAGCTGTTTTCCAGTGACGGACAGGCATCTCTGAAGGTCTGGATTTTGGACAATAATTGTCTTCCTAAGAATGAATATCTTGACTACTAAGTTACTTGTGTGTTTCTTTTCTCTAACATTCCAGTTAGATCTTTGCCTTTATGTCCTTTTTATGGATGATGGTGAATACAAAAATGAGGTTAATCATATGCAAATTTTTCTATACACTGGTAGAATAATATGGTGATACACATCTCTGCCAACAGGCTAAACAGTCTAGAGAGCAGCTTACAAGAAGCTTCTGTTGATACGCAATTATTTTCTTCCAGAAAGCTGATTCCTGAGCTTCTGGTTCTCCATATCTGTGAATATGAATTTGTCTTAATTTCTGTTTCCCTTTGTCTTCCTTGGCTTTCTCTTCTTTTTCTCCATCTTCTCCTCTTAGAACACAAATTAAGCAAAAAGAATATGTCAAGTTAAAAAAATTGCTAAACAAAAAATTAAAACCACACCCTGAAAGAGGCCATTATACCTTTTCATGAGTAGTCATGACTCATGCAGTTCACACACATGAATAACAAGGGGACATACCCCTCTTCAACCCAAAGTGCTTGCAAGTGTGACAGTCTGGGTAAGTCTACAGTGAGTTAAACTTACTTGTTTGGCACCCTGAAGTGAGGATGCTAACTAGTAGAGGCAGGTAATCAAGAACCTGACAACATTATTACCTGAGGGTTTGCTTCATAATTGTGCACCTAATACTTGCACTGACAAATGTCATTAAGCTGACAGCTGTATGTCTGTATGAGTGCCTATATGTCTAGTCTCCCCTTCAACCTCAGGCACTTGAACTATCTGGTTCCCACACAGGTTGTAGAAAACTTTGATTCTTCTTGCATTTACAAGCCAAACCTAAAATGTTAAATTCTGCATTTCTGCCCACCTGAGGAATTCATAAGTGCCCACTCCAGGAGGAGACAGGAATAGGAAAGTTTGACAGTATTTGATATACGATTATCACCATGCTACTCGACTACAGAAAGTCATACTTAGTAGGCTGCTTTCTCCAAACACATGATCTAAGGAACTGTAAATTATCTTGGAAGTTAATCTGACCTGACAGCATGACAGATGAAAGGATCACAGAATTCCATTTGAAGCCAAATCAGAGTGAGAGATAACTTATAAGTTACATTATTAACTTCTCTGTACCTATCTACAAACAGAATAACTGATGTCCTAAGCTGCTTCTCTTTCTAGAATACTTTCAACAAACTTTCACTTGAAAGTTCACTTGAAAGTTTGTCTTATGTTAGAAGTGGCTTCAGGGCAGCTCTCAGTGCCAGGCACCGCACTGAGAACACAGGTATCACTGCAACTCACACAGTCAAGTGGAGCAATCAATAGTGAAGTGACCTGCAAAAGTCAGCAAGACTGCCCTCTACAAAGTTACAATAGCTGAGATAGAAATGTGCTGTACTGATTAGGAAGTAGGGTTTTTGTCACTGGCAAGTGTTTGTCATCCCAGGAGAGCAGTAAGGATAGAGCTTGAGACTAAGGGACTCACTTAGAATTTTGACAGTGACATATCAGCTACAGGAACTGTACACACATCAGAATTGTACTTGTATCGGGAATCATAAAAAACAGAAATGGAGTGTAATACTTCTTGTTAAAACAAAGCATTACGTTTTGCTTTCCACTATTTTTATTCTGAGATAATATCATTAACATTAGATTTTTAATATATCAAAAAATATTTAAATGATAATTTATCAAATGCTAGCATTTGTTCTTCATAAAGATGTGAGAGTACTCAGTAATTCATTAAAATTACATTGGAATATTACAGTTTTGCAAAATCCAAATAACTCAAAACAGGCCATAGCAAATAGGAGGGGCAAAACAGACTCAACCTCTGCAACTGATGGATAACATGTCTCTTGAACACAGGTACTCTTACAATTTTTCTAAGATACTTTCTTCTAGCTTTCAGACTTGCTAAGAAAAATTTAATAAATCAAACACATTCTAAAAGAAAATAAATCAACATTACAAAGGAGGCTGCTAGAAGAGGGAAATTCATAAAATCTCTGTGTAATGTTATTTACATGGCATTTCCTTGCAAATGTGCACAGATGTGGAGGATGGTAAAAAAAAATTCTAACAGTGGTATGTAAATGGACACAAAATTAAAGGCAAAGAAGTAAGTAGAAATTGAGCTGGTTTTTTCGTGAAACAAATCACACTTCGGAGGATCATAGGTTAAAGTAAGACATACTCTGCTTTTTCAGGTTCAGATTTTGGCTCCTCCTTCTCTTCCTTTTCATCTTCTCTCACCTGCTCCTACAGAAAGTAAGAATAAAGTGTCTAAACATTACTAGAAGTATAGTGGTAGTTAAAAGGATGGTACAGAGTACAGAATCTAAGGCTTTTTTTTTTTTTTAAATTTAAACCTTCAGATAAGATGAACCTTCAATTTACAATAATGAAGAGCTGAATTAACTGAATTAAATCGAGTTTTCTTTACTGAATTAACACTGAATTAAAAGTAAACCAAAACATCGTGTACTTAGAGAAGACTGTGGGAATTCAAGTGTATGATGTCAGAGAGAGTAAACACCAGTAATTACATGTGATTCCTTAAAAAACATGCCACAAACCCCCAAAAAACACAGATGCAAGTTTAGTTTCAAGAATATACTCAACATACAGAAAAGAGAAACATACGGCAGAAATAAATGATGCAGTTACCTGGACTTTTTCCTGCACCTCAGGCATTGGAGCTAAGGAGGGAGTGCTCAGTAAATCACTCAAACCAGCATTTGGATTGTGAGGGATCAATTTATACTGTCCACCTTCTCGTTTCAAATCCAAACCAAATATATCTGAGAGTAGATCACTCTCATCTGATAAAGTTCTGAGATCTGTCAAGTCTTCTGCAGGCAATGCAGCTTCTGTTGGCTTCCTCTCTCCTTCTTCTCCTTCTCCACGTACTTCATCCTGAGTTGGATCTGGCATATTAGCTAACAGTTCAGCCACCTTGATTTTCTTTGCTCCTTCTACTAGGCTTCCTCCAAGCAGCAAACTGCTTATGATGCGAAAGAAGCCCCGCACAACGCTACATGCAAAATGTAGTAAGCCCATTAAAATGCTCCAATAGGAAGAAAACAAAGCCATGACCATGTCCTTCATGGTCATTTTCTTCACTTTTTTCATCTGTTTCTTTAGGCTCTTCATGCTGAGCATTTTCATAAGAGTCATTAAATTATACTTGAGAGCTACTAATGCTGACTTCATGGTCACAAGAGAGAATAAACCCATTCTAGGATCCTGTTCCTCAGGCTTATCTTTCTCATTCTCCTCTTTATTTGCTGACCTTTCATTCAGATCTGACTCAGAGATCTGTGCAGCCAGTTGCATTTCAAAGATGGTATCCTCACAGAAATTAACAAAAAGCTCCATCTTTTCTTTCTCCCCACCTTCATTTACAACATCAAATATGAATTGTCTCTTTGACTCTTTTACCTGAGGTTTCTCCCACTGAGTCCGACTTGACTCACTTATTTCAAAATAAACTCGTTCAATGCGTTTTGCACTCCCCATGATTTCTATGCGTCCAAGGAAAGGCTGGAAGTAATTCAGCACACTCTCTGACAGTTCAAGAAAAGTTTGCAAGCGGGTATCATGGGGCATGTGTTCCGACAGGTTGGTCAGGAGAACAGCGACATTAAAACCAATGTCTTTGGCAGGTTCATGGAATCGTTTCACAAACTCCTCATAATCCAGAGTCTCATTCTCATCTGTTTCAGCACATGATAGCAGAAACTCAGTTTCAGACTGGGTGTAATGCTTATGGCTTTCCATTGCCTTGTGAAAATCCCTCTTTGAAATTATCCCTTTACCATCAGGGTCATATTCTTTGAATGCATCAGAGGAAGTCAAATCTTTCAATTTTAAGAACATATCAAAAAACTTCAGAATCATCTCCACATTGTTGGACGATTCCACAAGCATATCAACCATCTGCTTGCCAATAGTTCCATTCACAACATTACCTAGATTTGATGACAGGAAGTTAGAGATACTGATGGCAGCAAGTGTTTTGCAAAGCATATAATAATGGCTAGTGAAATAAACAAAGAGTAAGAATGCTAAACTGTTGACTAACACACTCGCATGAGAAAGCCAGTTGTAAAATCAGAAATCTTTTACTAATAACACTATACTAAGACTTGGGAAAAATGAAAGTGACAACGTATTTGTCATTAAAGAAAGGAAGAACTAACAAGCCCTACAGAGAGACATCTGTTACATTTAATCTAGTACTAAACATGAGGCAGCATACTATGAATTTTACTATAGTGCAGCATAGAACCAGTGTCACCTTAGTTAGGATGTGTATCTCAGTAGGTTACTCATAATGCACAGTCTACATTACTAAGAATTTACTTGGGTTCTCAGTGACCTTCTATGAGCAAAGCAGTAGCAGTTGTCTCAATAAAATAAATGTGATAAGATACATGTAAGAAGCAAAAAGGGAAAATAGATCTTTAGATCATCTATGTCTGTGTCTAGTTAGTCTAGTATTGGAAGCACAATACCATAAAGGAGCTAAAGAAATAGTAGTATTTCTTGACAATGATCCCATTCCCTGGGGAATCACAATTTCAGGTACTAGCTATAAAGGACCTTGAATCTAGTCATTAGGCAAACCAAAGCCTGTTCCTTATGGCTAAGATCACTAACAAAATAAATTCAATATAGTAAAGGTGTTAATAGAATTACTGATAAACGCTTCAGTTCCTAGAACTCAGGATTCCAACTTCAATAGTGAAAAAAACTTTTCACCTAACCCAAAAGAGAGGCAAGGTTCATGGAAACAAAGTAAACCTTCTGTCAGAGTTAGATGTTATACATTTCTGATATTCAGAATTAATATAAGCTATATCAATTACACTATATAAAAATCTCCCATTCACTTTAAGACTCTTCTCACAACTGAGACATGAAAATTAAAAACCCAAAGGAAAATGGAGTGTTATTTCTCACATGAAGAAAATCACAACAGTAAAAACTTTGCTAGAAAAAAACATGAAAGAGGATTTCAAATTAAATTTTGACTACCTTCCAGCATAGACAGCAACATGACAACCATATCCTTCTGAAGATCCATTAATTCCTTCAGTAATTCAATTTGACTGGAATCCTAAATAATGAACACAATATATGAAATAAGGTATCTATTGACTTCTTTATCATTTATGTATCCGCATGCATATTTCACCTTGTAAAAATGAGACTAAGAAACTAAGAAGCTAGTAGTGTCAAAGCTGATAATGCAGTGAAAATATATTTAATTGCTTGATTCCTTACAAGGAACTTAACAGGATCAAACACTTACACAATCAGCTGTTTAGAAGACAGTAATTTAACAAAGACAAAGTGAAAAATGAAGGTGATGAAGAAAGTTTAAAGCAATAACTGGGTATGTCAAGCTCACAGATAATGCCTCTGTAACATTTCGTGTCAGCTGAAATATTGTCACTGTTGGTGTAATAAAATTTACAGCTATGAAGACTTGTGAAAACAATGGCAGCAGCACATAGAGCTCAAAGTGTAACATGATTCAAAGTGAGTGTTTCTATTATAGGCCACTGAACATTTTTGGGGAGAAAGAAAAGTTGAAATAAAATTTCAAAATTCCTATACCCTTAAATAGACATTATATAAATTCTTTAGCTATTTTTTATTTCATTTGGCTTATCAAGTTTACTATTTCACTTGGCAATGACTTCAACCTGGAACCTATCTGGACAGATTCATTCAACTACTTAATTTCTTCCTCAGTGATATATTGTTGCATCATGCCATTGATAAGGCATACTTGAGCACTGCTGGACTTCAGTGATTATTACAACAAACTCAAGGTACTTTATGGCAATTTGGATCCTGGATTGAAAACAGCACAGGTTGGAAATAATGAAGATCTCTAATAGAATTGTCTTATAAATTTTCATTATAAATGTAAATGAGAACTTCTTGGCTCTCTCTGAAGTGGTAGGATGAGGACCATTATTTTCTAGATGCGGTAATGAAAAGATGCTATGAAGCCACTCCAGGCACAGCTGGGACTATAAACTTGTTACTGTAAAATAAATCTTGCCAAAAGCCACATCATATTTCTCAATCAACACATAGCTATCATGTGTTTGACTTGCTGTAACTACTTAGATACCGCTTTCCATGTTGCTTTAGTGGTAGAGGAAGAAAGCACAATAGCCACCACTGTAGCCTACCCAACCATTGACTATTTTTTCAATTCTTAAAATAACAAACATGCTCCAAAACCAGTCCAGTATGTATAGGCACTTATAAATACACTTCAGTTGAAATTCAATGCATCACTCTTGAAAAATCAGTTTCACTGTGATGCCATTTGCTAGAAGACGACCTCTATGTAGCCATAACGAGCATACCTGTAGCACAGTCTACAAATCTAAGCAATCAGCCTTTCAGCCATAAAGTCCCAAGAGTAGGGAGGAAAATCATTTGAGCAAGACTACTTTAATTTATGCAAAGAATACTAACATAACACATTTGCAGCAGAATAATGAAATCTAAAAATCCCAGAGCATTCAGAGCTGTATTCCTTAAAAACAGCTAAAACCTTTACAAGCTTCTGACATTTTTCTTGGAGAAAGTCAAATTATGTAAAAAACTTAGAATCACTACATTCAATTAAGATGCGTAATTCTTTTAAAAAGTTAAGAAGTTGAAAAATGCACTGCTTAAGGATAGGATCCTTCTCACATGATTTTAACCCCCTAAAGTGCCGTGTATGTCAGTCCCCTACACTATTTCTATAGCTTATGATATAAGTACTCACATCCAAAAGCAATTCACCCATTCTTAGGTCTGATTACCCCCTTTCTCTACTAACAGTAAAAAAGGCTTAGATGGAGACATGCATTAAACTAGAGTTCATTAGTGATGAACTAGGGTTCACTGCTGGACATATCAATTAAGACAGGTCCTGCATAAAAGGTTTGTGCAAAATTGCAGAAAACACTGCGGCAGAACTTTGGTATGAAAGAGGAGAATTGGCTAGTACTTTCTGAATATCAGTGATATGCTTTATTTTTATTTGCAGCCTGATATAAACAGCTTTCTGCCTGAGGCCAGTAATCCAATTCCAGGCCTGTTAGTCACACTCACTACAATTTTGTAATTTACTCCTTCAGCTCTATTGTATTCTATCACCTCTGTCTCTTATTTTTCCTCATATTTCCTCTGTTGACTGTTGTTATTAATAACTCAAATATATTAACAAGTCTGTTTATCATTCACAAAAAAGTCAATAACTTAAAAAGGAAAAAATAAAACAAAAAGATACCTGAGACAGTTTCATCTGCATGTGGGCAAACACATGAAGAAAGCCAACTACAGCATCCCATAGCCTGCTGTGTGCCAGACTTTGCTGATTCCCAGTACATGGCCCCTATTGTTCAGCAAAAAAAAAAAAAAAAAAAAGAAAAGAAAAGAAAACAAAAGCAGAGTTTATTTGCAAGAAACTAAAGAAAAACAGGAAGATATACAAGCAGTGCATAGCTCAGGGCTGTCCTTTAGAAACCACTGTGAAAAATTAAGCATATCTAGAATTATCTGTTTAATAACACCACTGACTGTAAGCAATGCCTACTCCTAAAAGCCATTCTCCTCTGTTTTAGCAAGACCCAGTTTACTAATTCAGAACCACAAAAAATATATCTGCTTGCAACTTTAAACTGCAGTGCTAAAGGGGGACAAATCTTCAAGCTGATTCTTCAATGTGCAGTTCTGTAAATCAGGAAAAACTTTATAGAAGGTTAACGTAAAATTGGTATAACAGATTATCCTGGGCTGCATCAAAAGAAGCGTGTCCAGTAGGTCAAGGGAGATTACTCTCCCCATCTAGTGTGCTCTCATGAGGCCCCACCTGGAGTACTGCATCCACCTCTGGAGTCCTCAACATAAGGAGGACATGGACCTGTTGGATTGATTCCAGAGGAGTGCCACAAAGATGACCAGAGGGCTGGAGCACCTCTTCTATGAGGACAGGCTGAGAGAGCTGGGGCTGTTCAGCCTGGAGAAGAGGAGGCTCCGGAGAGACCTTATTGTGGCCTTTCAATATTTAAAAGGCGCCTGTTGTGATAGGACAAGGGGTAACAGTTGTAAAATAGGAGGAGGTAGATTCAGACTAGATATAAGGAAGAAATTTTTTACAATGCGGGTGGTGGAACACTGGAACAGGTTGCCCAGAGAGGTGGTTGATTATCTAATCATAGAATGATAGAATAGTTAGGGCTGGAAGGGACCTTCAAAGGTCATCTAGTCCAATCCCCCTGCAATGAACAGGACATCTCCAACCAGATCAGGTTACTCAGAGCCTCATCCAACCTGGCCTTGAATGTTTCCAGGGGTGGGGCATCAACCACCTCTCTGGGCAACCTGTTCTTAATTAATTCCTGATTCTTTCTCACTTGCTTATTATATGTGGAACAAACTGCAATATTCTTGACTGATTTACATCAGAAATTAATTAAGAACTAAATTACACCAAGTTCCTAACATATCACGGAAAAATCGCTATATTGTTACTTTGACAGAATTGATTCTAATCTCATTTATTGCTGAGTCCACCTCTACAATTCTCAAATGTAATCTGTGACTCTAGTATCTCAAACACAGCACTGATGGCTTAAAATAGCCTTATTCCTGACCGAAAATGCAATCTAATGTTCTATTGACTAAATAGCAACTGTGTTTTGCATTGACCTTAATTTCTCAATGGATTAAAAGGTAAGAGTTTAAAGTGGATAACATTGCTGCAGTCTAGGCCAAATTAAACAAAAAAAAAAAACCCCAAAAAACAAAAAAATAAACCCAAATCCTCTACTATCTACAACTAAAGGATGATTATTTACTTATAACTGTAAATTTGACTATATTGCTGAGATTCTAAAAGACTTATGACAGCTATACATATTTCAAAACATCACATTACAGCTACATTACATCTTCATGACAAAAGTATGATTGGTTTTCTTTCAAATCCATAAAATTCCAGTTAAACTAATTTACCTGGATATACTCTGTGAGAGTATTGAAAACTTGTTTTGCAACCTGGATAGCTTTGGAAAAATTTCGTTGTCCTTGCTCATCAATAACATCCTTCCCAGAATAATACCAATAGAAATCACTAATGGATTCCTAAAAAAAAGTTGTGAGAAGCATTAAGAGATTATGTAATCAAACTGACTTTAAACAGTTATTCATCAACATAAGAAAAATAACATTAGACAGCATTCTAGTTCTGAAAAGCATTTAGTTTGTAAAGGATTTAAATGACCCTCAATGATTCTCAAGTATTACTTCAAGAATTGTAGTTTCATCTCAAGGAGATCAATAGGAAAACAAATAAACTGAAATAAATAATTAAAATTCCCCACAGCAAACATCTAAATAAATAAATAAATTGGATCTGCTGGTATTAGCTCTTAGACATACAACTGCTGCATTATGAAAAAGAGTACTCAGTACTACCATGCTGCATGCTGTTAGTTAAACAATCTTTCTTTATGCTGCATATGCTTGATATCTAGTCAATAGTGGGAGCGAATGTTGCTTTGTGTGCAAGATTCCTCTTTCCATCTTCCCCAAAGGTGAGCTTATTAAAGTTTCAACAAAGTAAGCTATGGAATGGAAATCATTGTGTTGTCCCTGCAACTTCTACAGAATGCTTAAGGATAAAAAACAGTGTTGATAACAGCAGCAACTTAAAATTCACTAATTTTCAAAGTCTGTAATTCTC
Organism: Tetrax tetrax; assembly: GCA_009806455.1. NCBI lineage: Eukaryota > Metazoa > Chordata > Aves > Otidiformes > Otididae > Tetrax > Tetrax tetrax. The sequence continues at coordinate 147,540 of WHYT01017386.1, read as the reverse complement.
ATACACAATAATAAATAGCTAAAGGGAAAAGATATATTAAAAAAAACGACAACAAAATATATTATCACGCACAGTGCTTTTCAGAAAGATGAGAATAATGGGTAAAAATTATTAACATTTATCACAAACTATGTTTTCGTGCTCCAATCTGGAAACAAATTAGATTTTTTTTTCATTACTCTCTAGTGGGCAGTGTGCAATTGAAGCCCAGAGGGCCAACCACATCCTGGGCTGCATCAAGAGGAGCATGGCCAGCAGGTCAAGGGAGGTGATTCTGCCCCTCTACTCTGCTCTGGTGAGACCCCACCTGGAGTACTGTGTCCAGTTCTGGAGCCCCCAACATAAGAAGGACATGGACCAGTTGGAGAGGGTCCAGAGGAGGGCCTCAAAGATGATCAGAGGGCTGGAGCCCCTTCTCCTATGAAGACACGCTGAGAGAATTGGGGCTGTTCAGCCTGGAAAAGAGAAGGTTCCTGGGAGACCTTACAGCAACCTTCCAGTACCTAAAGGGGGCCTACAGGAAACATGGGGAGAAACTTTATAGCAGGGCCTATTGCAATAGCATGAGGGGTAACGGTTGTAAAATAGAAGGAGGCAGATTCAGACTTGATATAAGAAATAAATTTTTTGCACTGAGGGTGGTGGAACACTGGAACAGGTTGTCCAGAGAGGTGGTGGATGCTTCCATCCCTGAAAACATTCAAGGCCAGGCTGGACAGGGCTCTGAGCAACCTGATCTGGTTGGGGATGTCCCTGCTCCTTGCAGGGGGGTTGAACTAGATGACCTTTAAAGGTCCTTCCAACCCAAACTATTCTATGATTTTAATATTTAAAGATAAGGGAGGTAATTCAAATCAAAGGGCTGAAGGGTTTTAAATCTAGCTTTCTGGGTTTTTTTTGGTTTTGTTTTTTTTTTTTTTTTTCCTCCTTAGAACACGATGTGCTGTTCTTATGCTTCATTCCATGCCAGCCCAATGTTCAGACTAAATCAGAACACGGATTAAAAAGCATCTGGATGAAGCTTAACTGGAACAATACAAAACACACTTCAGTCACAGGTTAGTCTCAGTCAAGAACTGGTTAATGGTATTGACTGATAAGCTTAGCACCTTCTGCCTGCTCTCCTTGGTTAACAGACTCCATTGCATTCTTCCATATAATGACTAATATCAGTCTGTCACACTTTTGTCTCTTTTGACTCTCCCAGTACAAAATAACAACTGTTAAAGAACTGTGACCAGTCGAGAATTACAGCCTTTCTAATCAACATGGGCTACAGTAACCAGAATAAATATCATGACACATAAATGTGCTCCTCTATTGAAAATGAACATTTTGTAATGAGAATGAAGTTTAATTTTGCTGTAACAGAACTTTCATGCTAGCAAACCAGGTATTACTGAAGGAAATTCCAGAGAAATTAACAAATCCAGTCTCCACATAAAAACTTCCATCTTCAATAAATGGAACATTTCTTTTTTTTTAAATTGTAAATATTGTATAGATGCAAGTCATTATTTTCATCTACTTAATTAGTATATAAGTCAACCTACCTGAACCCTTAATAAGTAATCCACAGTGGAAATTATAATATTAACAGTTGTGTTGTTACCAGTCTGTGTTCTCAGGTAATTCTGAAAATCTAAAAAATCAAACAATAGTTTAATCTAAATTTATTTAAGTATTAAAGACTTACAAAAGTACTCCTGCAAATTAATCCTGATTTAACACAGTCTAGGAAAGTATAGCTTAAGGGAATGGATTTTCACCTTTTTTGGAGGGGGCAACAAACCATTTTAAAAGTTTCAGCCTTTTATTGTGGAGATCACATGCGAGTGAATTTCTGAAACCAGAAGCTTGATCATCTGTTTCATCTGTAGAGCTTTGACTTGATCTTATTTTAAGCTCATTTATGATTAATTTTACATCTCTATAACTCTATCAGTATCAACATAATTAAACCCAGTATATATTTTGTTAAACAAATCAAAATTAAATTGCATAATTATAAAATTCTCAATTACAAAGTCATAAATATGTCCAATGGCTAAAAAAAACCCCAACTTTTTATTCTTTTTCTTCCCTAATAGTGACACAGAGAACACAGGGAAATGTACTTAATAATAAAGAAAAATTTTAATATAATGTATGTTTGATTTTTCATTTTTAAAATAGATGCTAGTTCTTCAAGAAAGGTATTGCTTATGTTGTTGTAATGTCACATACAATTCTACCTTACATTAATGCCAAATAGTGCACACCAGAAAGCCTATAAACAAGAACAATAAATATTGCTTCCTGTTACACCTTTCCCCTGAGTCTTCACTGACTAGAAGTTATAAACCATCTACTGTTTCCTATATAAATCTACCTCTCCTAGCAGGTCAAGATCCAAAACTCATCATTTTGGAAACCGTAATCTTTTCTACAAAGTTAAAGCTGATTAAAAAACCTGGCAATTTGATTCCACATAAATATTTTCCCTTCATGTACATTCTAGCAGCTACTCCACCTTCCATAATATTTTGCTGCCAAACCTTCAGCAACGAAGAGTTTTTATCTTTAGCTACCATCACCTTGGCTTAGCTGACTGGCAGCCTGCCCACAAACCTGAATTATGTCCTTCACAAAGCAATTGAAGGAAGCGGAAGAGGTCACAGGTGAACTCATCATCCTGCATCACCTTTTCTCCTGTAGAAAGGCCAGATGGAAGCAGATTATCACAGGCTGCCAAGTAACACCCCATAGCTCCTGAAGAAAATCTCCATATTTAATTTTAAGAAAGAGAGAAGGGGAGAGAAAATTTATAACCACCAATCTATCTGAAGCACATATGGCTTGTGCTTGGCAGATAGCTTTTTGGTTAAAAAAACCCAAAACATTATGAAGCGTAACGTTTTATTTATAAATATGGCAGCATGAGCTTGGCAACATTTTACAAATAATCCATGATTTACATTATTGTTTGACTTTGCTGGGCATAAATGCTGTATTACATACAAAGGTTAGGATTGGATTAATTTGGTTCTCATTCATCACAAAACAAGGTATTTAAAAATACAGAAAGAGATTTAAGCAAACAGTAATAAAAATCATTCCTTAAATAACTATTAGATTTTTAAAAACTCTAAAATAACCCATGAAATTTGCAGATGTGCACATTCTTG
>WHYT01017386.1:76208-131582 GCA_009806455.1 Tetrax tetrax | reverse complement strand
ATATTAGAAAAAAATTTTTTACAATGCGAGTTGTAGAGCACTGGAACAGGTTGCCCAGAGAGGTGGTGGATGCCCCATCCCTGGAAACGTTCAAGGCCAGGCTGGATGAGGCTCTGAGCAACCTGACCTAGTCAGGGATGTCCCTGCTCCTTGCAGGGGGGTTGGACTAGATGACCTTTGAAGGTCCCTTCCAACTCTAGCCATTCTATGATTCTATGATTTAATGAACTACGCTAGGAGTTCTGCTGGCAAGAAACCTCCCTAATTTGAAAAGGAAACTTAGTCAAAGACAGTGTTAAGAAAAAGGATATAACACAGTACCCTTGACACAACAGAAGATTGAACTGCTTGAAAGGAAGCCCCTTTTAGTTATATTTTATGTTAATTAATACATTATTTATTGATACAGCTTATTCTTAATAATTATATATAAAACACACACATATTTTTAATATATATATAAAAATCAATATAAAATGTCAAGAAGCATGAATGGACAGAAAAGTCACAGTGCCTCCACAGTTCATTAAGACACAACATGCAATTCCTTTTTCTGCCTTCTAAAGTCCTATTAATATTTATAACAAAGTAGAGTTTTCCCAAAATCTTAATAATTACTTAACACTGATCCTTAACCTGGTCTCTGCAGGATTACAGGATACCTCCAGAGTTCAGAATTTCCCCCAAGGAATGCTCCTGACTCTGGAGTTGTTTTCTGTTATATCTCAAGCAGATACAAATGCCATAAACATTTGTGAAAAGAGCTCTTTTGCCAAGGTAGATGCATATCATATGAAGATATTCATACCACGAGCACCACCTTGTCCTTTACCCTAAATCTAGCACATTACAGTCCCCAGCTGCTGTTTGCAAAAAGTACTTAGAGGATCTTTCCAAAACTATAAATCCTGTGAAACAAGACCTAAATGTGAAATAATTAATTTTTAAAGCAGATATTTGCTTACCTACAGGACTGCATAAGACCAGCAAGGCTCTGAAAGAATCCCACATCCTTTTTGTCCTTGAGGTAGTCAAGCATTTTCTGCAGTAAACACAAAAAAAAATTATGCAGATAATTAATATATATAGTATGTGTTAATGTAGTTCACTTAATACTATATGGATTCTAGATTACTAGTGATGCTTGTGTTTTAAAATATCTCTAATATTTACAAATTAGATAAGAGTCCTGCAGAGAAAAATCTAGGTATCAAAAATATAAAGAACATTAAATGCTTATGTCCTTTGCATAAAAGAAGGTAATTTATTTTGGATATTCCTTCCTAAAACATGGAAGATAAAGACAGGAACTAAAGTCAACATAGCCACCAGAATTTTGTGTTCAGCATAAATACAATCTTGCCACTAGTAGGCCACAAATTTGTATTGAACACTGAATATACCCTCTATAAGGCACATCTCTTCAACTGCTAATATATGAGATTTATCCATTGCTCACCACGTTATTTTACTATAGATTGATAAATAAAGTTTGACCCCTCTATTTTTTTCACCAATACTCTCCATGGCATAAGCTAAGGACTTCTGAAATTGTGTAACTTTTTTTTTTGATGAAGACTAGGTTCAGTAGTTTTGCTCTACTGACTACAGGACAATGGTAATCTCACAAGAAATTCTTCCCTCCCACAGAATTCCCCTAGAAGTTAATGATGTAACATTAAATTTGTCCCTTCTAGCTGAAGTGCAAAAAAAGTTTCTTTCAGCTTTGTATTCTGTAGCAAAATTATATGTACACAAATAAGAAATATATACCTAGCAAACTAAGTACTTGTGTACACTGTTTTCTTCTGGGAATGCGAGTCATAGGATAAACAGCATCTGACAAGTAATCATATTACATAATGCACTACTACACTGAAGACGAACATAGTATAAAGATCTATACTGACTAGAATGGGTGAAAATGAATTAGTAACTTACCTGTTGAACGGTAGAATTCCCTCCATTTAAGATGGCAATCCCTAGCTTTAGGGTAGCTGCAACCATTGGCCCCATCTCACCTTGAAATTATTTAAAAATATTTATAATCATGTTTAAAAATACAAATGTTCTATTAACTTATCCGTACAATTACTTAAATGTTAATTTATCAGGAGAGGCCTTTTTGTTTCTCTTGTAAAACAGACCTATTTTTCTTTTATGATCTCTAGTGTGACTTCCTGAATGTCTACAGACGTAGTATAATGTATATACTACACACATAGGAAGGAAGACAGAAGACAGAAAGTTCAATTAATATAAATCATGTTTCAATCGCTAGAACATCCAACAGTTGATTTAAGGCTGGATGTACAATTTTAAGCCAGCTTTCAAGTTTAACAACGTGTCTCCTCTGCATGCCAGTCTAGACATCTTTTTCCTGTTTCTTCAAAAAATGACAGTGATCCAAAGCCTTTAATTACAGTAACTGAAATTTGTTAACATTAATTTTTAAAACATCACTACTCTAAAAACAAATCACAGAATAATGAAAGCATCAAACCATAGAGTAAGACGGTGTCTAAGGGACAAAATCATCATTTACACTCTGAAATGTTTTGTAAAAGTACATCAATAAAGATACTTGGGGAGTGGGGGCAAAAAAAAAAAAAAAAAAAAAAAAATGGCAGCTTTGCTTCATATTTAGCCATGCTGAGGTGTGAAAGTTTTGCCTTCATGTTTAAACCTCTTCCTGGGAGTTCAACAAAAACAAAACAGAAACATACACACATACACACACGCACACACACAACACACACACAAACCAACAGAAAATCATAACATCACAGGTTCAATATAGCTACAATAAAATATTTTCATTTGCTTCAGATGCCACTGAATATTGATCAGTGTTTCTTTTTTTCAAAAACTATTTCCTATTGCTAGTTACTTTTAGTTTTAGACCCGACAATCTTTCATTTTTCTTCGATTGCAAGATTTGTTATTCATTTTTGTTCATAAGCCTAACATCAGCTATACTACTTTTATTATACAGGGTTTTTTTCATAAGTTTATAGGAATGCTTATATTGAGGATGTATCTGCATAATCTCAGACTAAAAGAATAGGCGTGCACACTTCTTGCAATGGCACTATGAAAGAACAGTAGAAACAGGCATTGACAAAAAGCTTCAAGTGAGAAGAGTGGCATTTTCCACTGCCATCAAGCAGCCTAGGTAACCAGTAACAAAGCAGACCAAAAAACCCAAACTAAAAACAAAATCAAAAACCCACAAATATTTATTCTAAAAGCAACCATTTCCTTGATGATAACTCCCAAAGATCATGGTTCCTCCTTCACTTGACAATGATTTTTCAGTGTTGCTTTCTCCATGCAATGTTAATACACATAGATACATATGTGATGGAAGCGCAGATATGAAGTGGGCCACTCATCGCATACAAAGTACGCTAAATTAATGGAGCTGCTGACTGGTCAAGGTATTCCCATTTCTCTCGGATGTTAACACTGTTATCTGTGCTACCAGCATAGTCTTTTGCACTTTATTGTGCTTGCCAATTGACATCAAGAAAACTACCAAAAATAATCAGCCAGTAGTTTGAATTTTCTGTCTTTCACAAAATCATTACAATAGTAAAAACATCTCGTATTAAATGAAACATTTAAAGTAATTCATCAGAATTAAAACAAAATGAAAAACCCCACTCAAACAAATAAAGAAAAGCAAGTCTATTTTATCTTGAGTGTTTTCCATTTATATTGGAAAAAGCTGACCACTTAGAAATGTATGTGCATGTATTCCCATATTATAGACTTTCTCTAGCAACCTACCAAACCAAGGAAATTTTGTCATCATAGTCTTTGAAAGTAGAGACTCAAACATCTTCTACTTCATTCTACTTAAAAAAAAAAAACACAACAAAACAAAAAAAAAACCAACAAAAAAAAACCAACACCAAAAAACCCCCTCATTACAGGTAAAAAAAGCACACGTTGGGCTAAACCATGTGTTTCAGCTTGAATTTGTAGGCAACAAACTTGCAAAAACTAGATAGGAGCTTTAACTGACAAATATGCCACTGAATTTGTTTATTTTCTCATAATCCATACAACGAAAGATTCTTGGATTCTCCTTTTGAGCTAACCTCTCCAAACAAACATATGGAGAGGTTTGTTTGCTGCTACTAGTAAGCTCACAGCCATGGAGTCCAGGCATATGTTCCTACCTCTACAGAGTCTTTTTTGGTTTTGGTTTTTGAATATGAAATTATGATGTAGTTAAAGAGTAAACAGAATAAACAAAGAGATCAAAGGGAAGAAATTACTTTAAACTCAACTATTCTAAGATGAATGCTGCTTCTTTGAATTGTCTTCATATTTTATATTTTTCAAGATCTCTGTTTAGTCCAGAGAATAAATCCTATTAGTCCAGTCTTACACTGGCAAAACATCTGTTAATTTCAGTGTCAAATATGCATGCATACAAGCTATGTATTAAAATACAACGCAAAGCGCTCAAGTAGAATATTATATTTACACACCTATATTTATTATATATATATAAATATGTATATATATTAAGCATTTAAGCTTAATTTATGCTGGTTTGTGCTCTATTAAAAGTTGAATTTTTCCTAAATCACTCATTTTGAACTTCATCAGCTCTAAAGAGAGTACATGCAAAATGAAAACATAATGCATTCTAATTTCTGAAGATTAAATATGCAAGATTTTAAGAGTGTTAGGAGTTTATTTTATCAAATGTTTTCCATATTCCTTAAATAAATATTTCAGTCCTTGCAATTTCACACTCATATTTCTGCTTCTGCTGAAAGTCTCAACTCCAAAATATTTTTTTCTATTTGAAAAGTAATTTTTAACTAGCTGATATGATATCCATTATTAATATACCTCACTGAGTTGAAATATCCTTCCTATATTGAAACCTGCCATTATCCAGATTATCATAAAACAAAAGGAATTCTTTAAAGTACAGGTAGCAAAATACAAGAATAAGGTAAACAAAAAATTTAGAGAGTACTAAACTGCTAGTGCATAAAATAATTAAAACACAATTAATATCAAAAGTGAATTTCATAATAAATGAATGGCCACTCTAAAGCCATTTCTGCGTCACCTGCTGTGATTTCTTGTTCTATGTACTCCTCCATAGTTTAGCAATATTGATGTGTGTCCATGTCAGGCATCTATAAGCTTTCTATCATTTGATATTACTTCAAGTTATACAAGTAAATAAATACTTCTGAAAATACTTGAAAGTGGTGTCTAAGTATTATCACTAAAATGTTAAATAGTTTCATAAATTAACTACCACATTTTCAGATATATGCAGTCAGTGGCAGTGTGTTCGCAATTCTTTCATTTCCTCAAAACTATAGCTACTTATTTTGAATATAATTCTTTACAAGACTTTAGAATGCTGGTAGACTTCCTGTAGTAGGGGATTATTAAATATTATTAGGTGAACATATGTTTTTATCCACTCTATCTTAATGACTTCATAAAATTTGAAAATATTTCCTGCATTTATCTCTATCACTGTTGGTGCTAAACAAATAATAACAATAAAAATAAAATGTAACTAGGAAAAACATGTATGCAAGAAGGGCTGCTTTGATTTGATTTGCTGCAAACAATATTCAGTTTTCTTCGGTGTTAACAGGTATTTTGTAATATGGTGAGATGAGAGGAAAGGAAGTAACATTGATCTACAAAAGTATTCATTAATTAAGTTATTCATTAATTTTTAACAAATTTTGGACAAGATAGCAAAAAAATTATTAGATGCCTCATAATACAACAGCTGAAAAGACGCAAGTGTTATAGCAATCATTAATCAAAATAATGTTTGTATTCACACTAATATTCAGAGAAAGAAGTACCAGTGTTCTGCTGACTCTTCCCAGTAACAAATGCCTGGGAGGAAAAATAAAAAAATCTACTATGTGATATCATTAGATTTTGTGAAATACCTATGTAAATATCAATAGTCAGCACGATAATCCACACGGTCACAATGCAAGGATTGTTTCATCAACATTATATTTCCTGTGTCCTAGCAGTTGAATAATCTATATTAAAAACTTTAATGTTATATTAGAAATATTTTTTTTCATACAATATAGTTATAAAACCCCCAAAAACCCATACATACAATATTTTTTTCATACAATATAGTTATAAAACCCAAAAAACCCCATATACTAAACTAAGCAAAATACAACTCTGTGTTAAAATAGCATTAAATCTGAGCTACAAATTCACAGGAATAAAGATACCCTGAAATAAAATATTCACTACACATTTTATTTTGTTTTGTTGAAAATATCCCTATTTCAGCTTGTAGTAATATCTTTACTAATGTCATCATGCTTATACTATCAATCAAATACATCATCTTCTCTTGTAAGGAAGTTAGTTTTGTTTCCTACATACTATTTTAATATTTTTGCCATGCTGATGAGATCACTCAACATATTCATTCCTATTCAAGTATATAGGAAATCACAAAGTATTGAGTCTCTAAAAACAAAAATATTGTATTGGATTACTTTCAAATGTATGTATTCTCAGTTTCCATTTTTTTCCTCCTATATTACATAGCTATAAAACTGCACATTACTTTCAAATTGCATGACATCTTGTTTAAAGCTGGGTGAAAATTTTGAAATATTTGAAATAGCTGACTAAGGGGTCTAACCATCTATGGGAATAATTAAAAAAAAAAAAGGGATAATGGATCATTTAGAAGATTCCACTATGACTGGAATTAAATCAGTTAGCTGGAGCAGAAAATTGTATGTAAAGGAATAAATTTGGTAGGATTATTATGTAATTATGGCATCAAAAATTAAACAAAGAACCTGGAAGCTATAAACGGTCACTTAATCATTACAATGTATTTGCTCTTCAAGGTACGTCACTCCTTTACCCCAGGACCACCAAAGTCCCTGCTTCACATAGATTTCAACCAGTTCTGTTGTGCTACAGCACCGAAGCATGGAGTGCCAGCTGGTGATTGAGTTGAAAGAGAGGGTGGACAGATGCCTGGGAGTGCTCTTGAAAAGTACCACAGCAATGCTGGTATAAGCAGCAGAAACAACGAAATGGGAAGAGATACTCATAAATACAGAAGATGGCAAGTAGCCAGAGGATGCAACGAAAGATCTTAATGAATAGCCTTCAAACGTCATTTATAACTAAGTCCCTGAACTGAAACCCAAAGAAAAGCATGGGTATGTTATTCACTTTGTAGAAAAGAGATTCTCTACAAGACTTTTGCTGCACATTTCCCATAGTAAATGGGAAATTATTCATATAGCCCAAACCAGCCTTGCCAGATAAACAAGAAACAGAAAAACAGCTGACATCATAACAAAGAATGTACTAATGGCACTGATCCTATGTATATTATAAATTAGATTGTGGGGAATTAAAACACTGCAAACAAGTAGGAGCAAATGAGGAGTGAAGGGCTGACTGTCTAGTGGTGAACACTGTAAATGCTCTAACTGTATTAAAGACTTTTTTTTTCATAGAATAAAAAAAAAAATACAGTGATTGCTGGAAACAAGGTGGTGGGGAGCACAAGGAGGGGGGAAAAAAGAAAAAAGCCGGCCCTAGCATTAACAAATAGCACAATATCAACACCATCAGTACATAAGAAAGAACAAAAAAAATTCTACCCCCTTTATGACAACATATAAAAATTGATTGAATCTTAGTTAACCATAGCAATTTTTAGTAGATGTAGAAATAACTTCTCCTGTAGTTGTGGATAGTGAAATCATGTATTAGGTTGCATCTGTTCCATTACAGGTAGGAAAAACTAACGAGAAACACATTTTTGCATACTAGTTGGAATGTTTAATTCCTAAGAATTAATACATGGATAATGGACCTTAATTTGTATCACCATTAACAAAACCAGTAACTTATTCTAAATAAGTTAGTATATGGTCACTCCATTTATGCAAGCTTTGTGACAGTGAGAGATAACAGTTACAATCTCTGATGGGCTAGAGACTTAAGAGCTTGCATTATTTGTTCGTACTGAAACTTGCAAGTTTTCTGTGCCTGAGATAAGTGACAGCACAGTGTACCACTTTTGACAAAAAATCTAGGGAATACAAAAGTCTATCAACAAAATTGCTACTAGTAACAGGGATGAATAAAACTGACATAGGAAGCTCCCTCTCTCCCTTTCTTTTTTCTGCCAGTGAACAGTCAATTGAAACCAATTTATTTTTAAAAGGTGAGCTAGGTTTTGATTCCCTTTTTTGAGTTTCCATCCTACACGTATTTAGAGCAAATTAATATGCAGGAAATCAGCAGAGTCAGTGACTCAAATGTAGAAACTTATTTTCATTTCATTGGAAAGAATTTCCTATGAGGGAGAACCAAGAGGGACACTGACGCCAACTGTACAGGGAGTCAGCTGAGTGTTCAACATGATGGAAAGTTAACTTAGAGACAACGGGCAAGGAGCAAAGATAATCACAGTAATTCAAAGCAAATACTAGCAGGCAAATGCAGACAGGCACATAGTAACATAAAGACAACTTTATTGCAGGTTTATGTTGTGACCTCCCTAGTGCCCACACAGTGATCCCAATACAGATTACTTGTATAAAAATGAGACAACGTTGCATGAGGCATGAGCATGAAAATTGCCAATAAAATACACTTGTCGTTTTTGTCACATTCTAAGCTTGCCCAAAGGTCTGTTGCTCTGACTGTGGAAAGATTCAGGACTTTAAACATCACATATTTTTAAACTCCAGAGGAGCAGTAAAGTTTTATTCCCATACAAATGGATAGTCCGTCTTTTCATATGCATACAGAGCGTGGAAGAAAAGAACTGCCTTCAACACTGGACTTTGAGATAGACTGACAGACAGAAACACACAAATGCACACACGCACACAGCTGGTATATATGGTCTCACATCTTTACAACTGTTTCCTGCCATGCGTGAAGGAAGGAAGGATTATTTATTGTTGTGGTTTTTTCCCCTTTTAAAACATCAGTAAGACAGAAAATTTTCTATGGAGTATATAGCATTTAGTGTATGGTAATGAGGTAGGCAGAGTGGTAAAACATGAAGTATATAAATAGCTGAATCAAAGCAAGAAACAAAGAAGAAATTATACTAATAGATTGCTTATATACTGCCTTTGGGGTTTTGTAATATGTACTTTGTGTTTGTGGCAATTACGATATCTTTTAAAGAATTTTTTGTAAGGCTGTGTGAGTATATTTATCTTTCAGGTCAATGCCTTTATCATAACGGAGGTAGAACAGCAAACTGTTCAGTGCAAACTTTTGAAGGAGTAAGGGTGAAGTTGATCCTGGAATACATAATCTCTTTTCACAGTCGCATGGGAATGTCTCTCTTCTGTGGACTGAATGTTAATAGAAGCGCTATCAAACAAAACACCGAAACTATCCTGCTTTTTTCATTGGCGAAGGTTATAATTGTCCCCCATATTGCTATACACAATGAACTTTGAAGCCACTGACTGGAGTCTGACCATCAGCTAAATCTCTGCATTCCCAGTGTCAAGCGAGTCATCTCTACTTAGTCTAGCTGCCATTAGTCACACCACAAATAACTGTATTTAAACATCTCAAAACCAAAAATTAGCTATATCGCACACCATACCTCCTCTGAGAACATCAACCTTGCAGGGCTACCAGCAAGCAGTCTGAGTCAACAATGGGAACTAAGACTTCTACTTGCATGAAGTAGGAAAGTATGCTGGTGCCTAAGCCGTAGGCCACCTTTTAGAAACAAGTGGTGAAATTTTCATGATGAGGCACCAAAGATTGTGTAAGAAATTGAGTCAATAAAATAAAATAACATTGAAATTTCAAAGCTATTGCCTCTATGCTTTTAGACAAAACATGGGACAACTAGAAATCACTTAAGGTATGGAGCAACTGTGGAGTTTCTAACACATACTATCACAATGAAGGCTAAAGTGTCAGTCTGTTCCAAACGACCGGAATCATAGATCAACATAATTGGGCATCAACACAATTGATGCTCTCTCTGTGACAAGCATTGGAAAGAGAATTCTACTACTGTATCAGAAATGCATGTCTGCTAAGATATAGAAGTCCAACTGCTTTCACTTAAGAGCCAAATAAATTATTTTAATCATTCAAATTAAGTTGTAACCAGAAAGAAGGTAACTGATGCACAAAAGGCAAGAATAGCAAAACAATATGAACAAGCCAAATGACACACTGTTGTCCCCAAAATGGCAACATAAATTTACATGACATCTTTGTATAAATAATACTTTTACTCTTTAAAAAGAGTTTATGTACAAGAAGGGTTTGACAGAGATGTTCATGCTGGAACTGAAATGTTAAAAACGTTTAGACCTTTAGTTGAACTTATCCGAGATGTTGGGCCTAAAAGTCACAAAATTAGACCCAGACAAATACACACATATTTTTTTGTTTTACCTTGCTGCGTTGTGATCCTGTCACCTTAAGGAAGGGCAAGGACAAGAAGTGAAATAGCAATAAGAAAAAGAAGTCCAAATTTTTTTTTTTTTCTGCAGGTGACTGATCAAATATATACACAAAATTCTCTTTTGAACAGATCAATACATTATTTGAACATCAGTTTCATAGCTACAGAAAAAAATAATCATGAGAAACAAATGAATAGGATCTTCTTGATAAAGTTGAATGCTGAACAAGCAACCCATTATAATTTAAGTAAGGAGCACTAATAAATCCCTTACTGATAGATTTGTTCATTTACCTCAATGACTTCCTATTTATAAATTTTCACATTTATAAGACTTTTATCAAGACTTTTGGTATCTAACAAGCATGCATGGGCTAACTCACAAAAGCTTATAGAAATAAATATTATTTTCTTACTCAATGGTACATCATACACTGCATTTACAGGGGAAAAAAAAACAAGTAAAACAACAAAACAAAACCAACAAAAAGGTACTGAATTTTTGATTCATACTTAGATATTCACCAAGAACCAGAAATTTATGTATTGGATATGTTAGTTGTAACTCAACTAACAAGAACAAGAACTTCTGAATGACTGAAAATAATTTGCTACTGTTATTCTTTTTGATTTCTGTATATAGTCAAATAAGGAATATGTACTTAAATAATTCAGTGCTATCTCATGCAGTATCATGTAGAAAACATACAGAACATCTGATGTGTATGAAATAATGGGAATAAAAGTAGATATGCTCCAAATCACTCCTCAAAAATCAAATCAGCACAGGTAGTTTTATATCAAATCAATATATTTAGGTAATTTTATAGAAATAATAAAGCATATATTTCATATTTCTATATTTTGGTAAATATATTTAATATAAGTATTAACTGATTTAATTTATTTGAAAGACACAAGAGAACTTTTAATGTCAGAATTATAACATGCTAAAATATATTAAAATATTAAAAATATTAACCCAGTAATTCCCTCAGTGCCCCTCAGAAAAGACAAATTGCTTGTAAATTCCATATTATTAATGGAAAAAGAGAGTCAGATCCCAGAGTAAACACATGACAAGGACTTATCTCTTATTATTGTAATCAACTCATGTAAGTGTGTTTCCTTATACAGTGATAATCACTAAAAACTCAACATTAAACAGAAATAAAGACAGATTTTCTATTCTCAACATAAGAAGGCTTGGCAATATTGATGAATAAAAGCTCACCTTTTAACTAAGAAGTACTAATATATATGTGAACATATAAATACTGTATAAATTACTAGTACTGAATCTAAATGATTACTGCAAAAAGCTGTATTATTTCAGTATTTTAACCACCTGAACTAAAGGTGGGATGTAATACTTTACAAGATACAGCTTCTAATCAGACTTCCAGAATGAATTACTATCAATAACACTCCTCTTCAGCAACTGAAAAGTTAAAGTCAATCAGATAAACACATAAGATCCGTTAAATTACTCTCTCTATAATCTTAAATTATGTGATACTATGTATCTTTTTGTTTTACTACTATGAACCTGGTGACTTGTATCTGCCAATCCAGCTTCTGACATGCAGTTCACTGGCATAATAAGCTGCAGTAAGCCATGAACCAAGAAACAGAAATGTCAGTTGGAAGCTATGAAATAATGTCTACTATGACAAGAAAAATAAAATAGAAGTATAATCTTACTTCAAAACTCTTCACTTCTTCTTCACCATCATCATCTTCTTCATCATGGCAGCTCTGATACCATGTAGAAAGAAAACATTTACTGATGAGTGGTGGTAGTTCACTTCACACATAATTTCTCTTGATATTTTTCATTAATTTTATTAGAAAAGAAAAGATACAAAAGATAGGGAAAAAGTTACCTTTGCCATAATGTCAGCATAAGCCATATACAGGAAATCTTCCTCCAATTTGCTGGTTAAAAGTAAAAGGAAAGGAAAATTGAGGAAGATTAGAGCCATTATAGTAAAATTTGAGCTCAAAAAACCATAAAAATCTTTTTAAAGGATTTCATAATTAATTACAAAAGGCTTTTTGGAAAGTGAGTGATTAACTAACACAACCTGAAGAGTAAAACCAGCTAAAAACACAGTGCTCAGAAATTCATAAACACCTTTCAATGAAGAGAACATGGTTAATTTTTCCATTATACCTAAAATATATTTATATTTCACATTCGGAACATAGCTGTCAATAGGGAACACAAACAGAAGAGAGAGGTGTAGTAAGTTCTGAACGCAACACCCATAACTATGAAAAAGTGTATAGGGTCATCTATTTGTCTCTAGAAAACTCCATACACCTCATTATCAATCATGCTAAAAGCTTGTCACATACCACAGGCTACAGAGGTTTCAGTGTAATTCAAACTCACCGTTATGTACATATCAACCTTCCGGCCTAGCCTATGCAATTCAACTTGAGCAGAGACATATATAACTTCAAATACAGGAATATGAAAATCTGCACACACTCTGAAGTCTCTCACACCATCCCTACCATTTTTCAGTTAAGGCTGTTCGACTGAATAGCAGAATAAGTTGATGTAAAGGATCAACTCTTTTAAGGCTTTCATCTTCTTCCGCTGGTTCCTCCCCAGGTTTCTTTGGAGAAAAAAAAGATTTTTAAAGTATATTTAATTATCTATACTGAAAAATGCTTTACTCTGTCAATTTATTAAACATTAAATACTTACATACGTTATTTTGACTTGGACAACCAGGAGGAAACAAGTTCCAAGCAAAGTATGAAAAGCCTGAATCCTGACCATGTTTATGACCATGAAAACTTACAAAGGTAACACTATTTACACAGCTTTGGATTTCCTCTCCTCATGAAAATTAACCCTCTTGTCTTGATTCTAAAGATAACTTGAATCTTTTACTGCTGTTACACAGAAAAAGTGGGAACCATATGCCATTTTTTTTGCTATTATATTGTCTGCTCCTCTCTATGTTCAAAAGCTTCCTCAGCTAAAAATTAGAATCCTCTGTTCCAAGTCTTACGCTAGGTATAATGCTCAGTGAGGAACTCTGAGAGGTTCTGAGGGAGCAGAAATACAAACTTGAAGCTCACCAATAGCTTTAGACAGAAGGAGGTTTATCTACCAAAAACAGTAATGCTGGCAGGACGTAGAATTTTAGAAGATGACAGGTCAATATTATATTAAAAATATTACATAACATTCAATATATATATATATATTTATATATGTACACAAATAGGGTTTTTTAATCTGGTTATTTTGCTTCCAGGTTTAGGCAGCTCTGGTTAGTTCACTGTAAAAGAAAAATGTAGGCGTAAATACTATAATGGCAACCATTGAAGTAGTGTTTTGAAAAGAATCTATACAAAATTTGTCCTCTGACTACTTATCTTTTGCCAAAAGAGATTTCTGAAAGTAAGTTTTGCATATCAAGTCATTCACAAAATTGCTTCGTCCAGAAATACTTTTCTACAAAGCATCAAAAAAAATGGTTGTATAAATTATACCCACTGTTCCTCCTTGTTTTCACCTAGCAGTATACACTAAAATACAGATAAAAAGAATTTCATGCATTGGTAAGACTGCACAAGTAAGAAATTATTATAATGTCAAAGTAAGAAATTATTATGTCAGATGTTATCTGTTAGCAATAAGAAAGGGTTGGCCGCAAGTAAAACAGATGTTTTGCCTATTAAGAAAAAAAATTGTGTGTGCTAGTGTCAAATACATTTCTGTGGGAATGTTTATAGAACTCTTACGTCTACTACACTTCATATATGCCTGTGAAGTCCACTTTTTCCACTCTGCTGTACCAAAAATGACTGGTTGCAGCTGAAAATTCACTTTAGTTAACATATATAGAATCACAGAATCGTTTGGGTTGGAAGCGACCTTTAAAGGTCATCTAGCCCAACCCCCCTGCAAGAAGCAGGGACATCTCCAACCAGATCAGGTTGCTCAGAGCCCCGTCCAACCTGGCCTTGAATGTTTCCAGGGATGGAGCATCCACCACCTCTCTGGGCAACCTGTTCCAGTGTTCCACCATCCCCATTGTAAAAAATTTCTTCCTTATATCAAGTCTGAATCTGCTTCCTTCTATTTTAAACCATTACCCCTCATCCTATCAAAATAGGCCCTGCTAAAAAGATTCTCCTTGTCTTTCCTATAAGCCCCCTTGAGGTACTGGAAGGCTGCTATCAGGTCTCCCCAGAGCCTACTGTTCTCCAGACTGAACCGCCCCAACACTCTCAGCCTGTCCTCATAGGAGAGGTGCTCCAGCCCTCTGATCATCTCTGCGGCCTTCCTCTGGACTTGGTCCAGCAGGTCCATGTCCTCCTCACACTTGGAGCTCCACAGCTGGACACAATTCTCCAGGTGGGATCTCACAATAGTGGAGCAGAGTGGGAGAATCACCTCCCTTGACCTGCAGGCCACACTTCTTTTGATGCAGTCCAGGATATGGTTGCCTTTCTGGGCTGCAAGAGTGCATTGCCAGCTCATATTGAGCTTCTCATCCACAACTACCCCCCTTCTCCTAAGGGTTGCTCTCAATTCATTCTGGGCCCAGTCTGTATTTGGGATTGCCCCATATGCACAATGATTATTTCATATCCTAGTCTATGATGGCCACACAGGGTTCATTTCATGTTTTGCAATATGTTACAATATTTTCAGTTTCAGTAATAAGATCTGAACAATGCAAATCCTAACTCTAGTTATATCTCATCTTTACTGAGGTCTTCCCTGTTCTTTATTTCAATCTTATTTAGGATTCTGACCTTTCTCTTTAGTTAAAGGGCAGCATTCTATATTTGGTAATGTTATAAACCAGAATACCTCTCTGTTATCAAAACTGATGAAGCAAAAGGGTAGAAGTTGTGTTAATGTTTAATACAAGTTATTAGTTTTCATAGATTTAATTCAAATTAAATGGAGGATCAAATTCATCAAAAACTGACTCAAGTAGAATTCATTATTAAAGCATAGCGCGAACACTGGAAGCAAATGATTATCTGACATTCCTGGTTGTGCTGGTTTTGCCTGGGATAGAGTTAATTTTCTTGATAGTAGCTGATATTGGGCTATGTTTCTGATTTGTGCTGAAAACAGTGTTGATAATACGGAAATGTTCTCTAACATGGCTCTAACACTTTACTGCTGGGAAAAATCCCCATCTCCCTGACCAACTATACAAGAGGATTTTTCTGCAAGACAGTCCCAGTGAACTTCTTTTTCATGTCTGCTTCTGAGGGACTGATAATTTAAGACCAGAATTCCTCTAGTTTCATATTCTAACCTTTTCACTTAAATGGCTTTAATGTGGGTTATGAAGTCTTCAAATGCGTAAAGGTTAACTGCAAAGAAAGAAGGGAATAGGCTGCTTCCCTTCTCCGCAGGAGAGAAGATAAGAGATAGGAGAATGAGAGCAACCAGCACATAATATAGACAAAAGTTTAGAAAGTTTTATAAAAAAGGTTACTGAAGCCCGGAAGCAGACTGCCTGAGGGGATACTGCAATCTCCATCACTTGTAATTTTTAATACCTGTCAGAGTGACTTGCTTATAGCTCACCCGTTTGGGCAGAAATAGCTTAGATGATCTTATGTACCTCACAAACTTCGAATTATTATTATACAAGATGAATATTAATCCATAATACAATCCCAAGACCCTTTGCACCTAGACGTACTGCTAAGTCTTCTATCAGTTTGTCTTCAAAATAGTGTTCTTCTGTTTCAATCCAAGATTTATCATAGCCTTGAAGAAAGAGATTGACGGCTCGGTGCCTAAAAAGGGACATTTAAAACAAAAGCTGTAAACTTTTGAAGAGAAGATTTAGTCAACACGAATTTCATTTAGCTTGAAGAACTATCCAGTCATTACAATTACCATTTGAAAGGCAAGCAGAATTTCTATGGTAAAATCTCCTGAAAGCATTTATTTTAAAAATTAAGTTTACATTAAAATGCTTTATTAAAAACTGTGTCACGTTAACTCGTAAAATTGATATTAAATGTAAAAATAATGATTTTAAGAACAGATAATAAAATAGAACTTTAAAGAAATTTAAGCACAGCTAAGAGAAAAAAATATTTTGCCACCTTAGTGACTTTTATTTTTAATAAAAAATATTTTAATATTATTTTAATTTATATATTAGGACAACAACAACAGATAACTTTAGGTTGTGCTCAAATAAACGCTTTTTTTTTTTTAATGGACAGAATTAGACTTGCATATCTAAAATGACAAACCATTTTTTCCAAAACTCCATCAAATTAAATTGGTTATGAGACTAGAGGAAGGAGGGCAAGCCAGTGATGTTTACTGGTTTGGGTTTTCCCTTGAGGATTCAATGTAAAATGGACTGCATGACAACCAAATCTCCATGAAGAATTTTATCAAGCATCTTAATTAAGACTGTTTTAACTGCTAGCCTCATATACTGAGAAGGAAGAAGTATAATTACAATATACAGGAATGCTAGTTACGCACAGGTGACCCACTTGTTAAAGTAAGAACAGCTCAGATGAGAATGTCTTTGTTCTATTTTCAACCATCCCAGCAGCCTCATTTCACGCTAGTATGATTCTCATGCCCTTGTGCTTCCTGGGACATGCTTTAAGATTCATCCTACTAGCTACGGTAATAGTAATAATATGCATAATTTTGGGAACAACTGAGAACTTTATTATGTTGAAAAGATCAGATATAAGTGTTCTGGAAATTATTTTTAGCAACTGTCTGAAAAATCAGATGTCAACTTTTTCTGAACATTCATTCCTTCCAGAATCTCAGGATTCTGAAACTTGCTTGACTATAGATCCCATTCTCTATTAAACAAGAAAGAAGAAGAAAAGGAGCCACAGAAAAAGGTGTGAAATAGCTAGAGTATGTGCATATATTTCTTGTCTAATAGAATGTTCTTCCTAAAAGTGCACAACAGACAAGTTTTCAAATAAACAGCATCATTTCTTTTCCTCCATATAGAGCATTTAGCATCTATTAATAAAGGTAATTCCATATTTCCAGAGTTATATGATGGCTTAGGAAGAAATTTATCTCCGAATATGATATTACAGTGAAATCAATATGTCTGTTTCTGCATTTATCTCCCATAAAAGGTGTCTACTTTTCAGAAAAGAAAATATACCAGGAGAAACAGGTGGAATAATAGTAGGAAAAGAGAATCAGAAATCTAAAATTATACTCTTTGTTATTCTTTTCAGAAGATACAAGAAAGTAACTAGATCTATTAGAAGAAAGTAATATATGAAGTATATTAACACGCAGTTTATCACTTACTGGTTTACATTATTTTCTTCCTTTTGATCTCACCAAATAGCTCTGTGTGAACATAAATGTATTTGTGAAAGATAGGATAAATATAGCTCTTACCTTGGCAGATTATACAATGGTGCCATTCTAAAGCAGGCAACTACTGCCCTTTTCCTCTGTTTAGACAGCAGCTTATGCCACACTGCTTTTTTGGACCGCTGAGGATGCTCAACCTGTTACATAAAATGCACAGAGAAAAATAAACAATGAGGCAGTGTCCCTACTGTCTGGGCACAGTAACAATAATAAAAACATGAGATGACAGATAAATTAAGCGGAAAAGTAACAGAAGAATCATAGAGGGAAAGAAAAGTGTTCTAGACAGAGTTTAAGTGATCAGCAAAACTGTGGAATCAGAATTTAGAAAATATATTTAAAAGCAAA
Source organism: Tetrax tetrax (assembly GCA_009806455.1). Taxonomy (NCBI): domain Eukaryota; kingdom Metazoa; phylum Chordata; class Aves; order Otidiformes; family Otididae; genus Tetrax; species Tetrax tetrax. The sequence continues at coordinate 113,382 of WHYT01017386.1, read as the reverse complement.
AATCTCCCTTTCCTTGTATGGTATATATACTATATCATATCATGATATGATGACCTTTAAAGGTCCCTTCTAATCTAAACTATTCTATTCTATACTGTCTGGTTTTACTTCATTCAACTTCTTATATCTTTTAGATAGACTATTATCATTAAGGCCACCTCTCACGAAATCTTAACTTTTAATACAAAGAAGCTTCACTCTGTCTTTTATATGTAACTTTTTACATATGCACAGGTAAATTTTACACCTTCACATTGCCTCAGACAATACTTCTAAAGGAATTGCCTTAAATACAATTAATCTTTTATTTTACTGTGACCAGCTACAATGGAAAGGAATTAACTTTAAAAATGAGAGACAGGCATGGAGACTTATTTAGGACTAAAACATTTCCATGAATCTGCATAGCTAGAATGAACATCAGATATTCCAAAACATTTCAGTTATATTTCATAATATTACAGCTCTGACTTCAGATATATTTACTTTCTGCATCCTGGCTTTACGATAGTCTGAGATGCAATTGGGTGTGCTTTATCCTTATTTTTTGCTTTTTCAGTTTCTTTTATCCCACCTTCCATCTTTGTTTCCATCAGAAGAAAATTATTACTGTGGTCCAGAGGAGCAACTGCATGCAACAGTATATACCCTGGATGACTGGATAACTGGGATCTACGATTGCAGGCTGTGCTACCGATTTTCTTTTCTTCCTTTCCTACAGCCTTTTTCTTCCCTTCCTACAGCCTATTCATAGTTTTTGTGATTTACTCCACAACTGCTCCATAAGGATTATATCATTTTATTTAACCTACACAACTCTTGTAGATTTAAGAGGGGGATGTCTTCTGTGGGAGGCTGTTTATTTGTGGGGGTTTTGTTTGTTTCTTTGATGGACAACTGTGCTAGTAGAATAATGTGCTAGTGGATAGTGCTGTGCTCCTCTGTCTTCCAACATCATCAAAGGAGTAAATGGAAGTCAGCTGCTCTACCTGAAAGATTTGGTCATTCTCCCTTGTAATAAAATAAGGCATTTTATTTAAAATATGTAGTGATAGTGATATTGTAGACTCAATATTCAATCCAAACATAGTTATCCAAGAGGTCTTTTCTAATTTAGTGAAATAAAAAAAAAAAATTATTCATAGTTAAATGATAAGTATTTAATTAAACAGACTAAAACTGCCAAGCATTCAGTGAAACTGATAATTATACCTGTAAGATTAAAAGGTGACATTCTAAAACAAGTTCCTTCCAAAAGATAAAATACAAATGATAAATATTTGTTAAGAGAAAGGATAGAAAAACGTTCACTGCAAACATATTTAGAGTCAACAAAACAAAGTCAGCACTAATAATTTAGAAGTCAGGCAAATTCAAATGTGAAAGTTAGGTAATTAGTAATATCTTCACAATCAGCTATAAAACTGTCTATACTTTCCCAAAAGAAATAGCCTCGGCCTACACAAGCAGATCTCTGCAAATAATAAAAACAAAGAAGTTAGCTGTGCATCAAAATACAAAGAACGAACTGATCTTTGCCAGTGCGATAAAGAAAGCATTCAGAGTATGTATATATGAAGAACAGAGTATTTGTTCATGGAGAGTAAAGGATCATTCAAGACTATCATAAAAAACAGACCCAGTGCTCACATAATCATGATTTTTATAGACATTGAATTACCCATTTCAGTAACAAAAGCACCTAAGCACTTGTCTACAGAAGATACGTAAAGCTGTGGGGCTAAATCTTTAAGCAGATAGGTACAAAGCACCCAGAATAAAAGCAGACAGCATTTACTCAACTACAACTCATTGGTTAAGTCTGATCAGAAGGATTGATTTGAAATGTCAGTCTGGTAGTACAATGGGAATCCATCCTGTTCTGTACTACTGTTGGATTCTACACCCTCTGAGATTTATCCTATGACAGAACATAGAAAACACAAGGATCATACCTTGAGTTTCACTCCCTGGAACACTTTCTCCAAACTACACAAGCTTAACCAAATTATATACATGATGGTATAGATAAAATGCCAGAAATTAAGAGACTGTATATGTTGTTTCAACTCAAATAGAGGAGTCTAATGCTGAATTATGCAACTCTCTATATGCTAATCAACTAACTTTCAGCTTGGTTACCTTTGATAAAACCAGGGTAAAAGATAAGACCTTTTGCCACCCACATTTCTAGCTTTCCTCCACTTTTCCTTCCTCCTTGCAGTCACACTATATCCTTTCCAATCAACATCCGTTCTCCTGTCACTGTCTCTCTAGAAAGGTAATCATGATTGCCATGGAATGACTTCCACATTCTATCACTTTTGCTTGCTCCACACACATCCAATAACAGAATTTGGTAACTCCTATTCATCCTCTTCTATCAAACCCTGTGAAGCTGCTGAATTTGAAGGAAGACCGTATTAAGGCTGGCAAACTATATGAAGAAGAGTTGTGTGATGCAACAGTCAGGACACAGGTATTCACATCAACACACTTTATGCACTCCAAAGTCTCTGAAAGCCAATTTTAGCAATCAAGCGCTGCACATTTATACAAGCTTGTATATACAGGGCATATACAAGCACTTTCACATATCTCCCAAGATTCCTACTTGACAGAACCGGTGATCTCATCACAATACAGAAACTTCATTTTACAAACACATCTTTAAAAAACAAAGCCTAGAAAACACAGAACAACTCTAAAGTGCAAAATAGCTAATAATTCAATAAGTAAAATGGGAGAACTACATTTATCAAGTAGCCTTTAACTTGGAAAATGTGCCAACATAGAGGACTTTTTAATTTCAAAATTTAAAGAATTGAAAACTTAGATAGGTAAACAGACTCTAAGGGGAGGAAAAAAATCAAAATTAAAATTAACCAAACACCTAGCTTCCAACATTTATTCTTGTTTGACCTATATCTGGGGACAAGTTTAATCAAAGAGACAAAAGATAAATTCTATAAGTGATAGTGAAAAGAAGGACACAAAATAAATTATAGAATGTTATTAATCAAAGTTACTGTAGTCCAGGTCACATGGGAAGCTCATGCATTTATGCAAAAAATAATAGATAAAAACCTAGAACTTCATGCTGGATTCTGAAACAACTTAAAGATTCTGTCAGAACTTTCTCAGAAAAATCATTCCTCCACCCTACTTCTACTATTTCTTGAATGGAGGAAGTAGTATTTGAGCTAGTTAGGTTAGTCTTGGTTTGTGTTCATGGTTGCACCAGCATAAACAAATCTGCGTTCACATCTGCAAGCAGTATGCTGGACCACCAGAGAGTACTCTTGCTAAAACTTCCAAATTGTCACTTCCAAATTATCAATTATTATTTTCTGAATTTCAATGCCAGTTTAATTTTCTAAATGTACATATTCTTGCCCACATTCACATAAACTTCCATATAGATTTTGTCAAGTGGATATTCTTCTTACATTTTTTTTTAACTAGTAGATATTAAATATCTGTCTGAAGTTATCACTAGAGAAGTCGTGTATCAAAACGTCTGACTGTCCTACTCCATACAGCTATAACATGTAGCTTTTAACCAAATATTTATGTAAGCAGCTTTAAGTTTCTTGCTACTTCAATAGTTCAAGAATCTCAACTGCAGAAAAATATCTTGAAAAAATGTGGTTTTTTCAATTTTCAATTAAGTTGGGTTTTACTCACATTTCAGGGTGCATGAACAATTTAGTGATTATTTCCTGCTAGCTGAAATGGACCAGAATGAAGCTAAAACATAGGTATCACCTTCTTAGACCTTTTCCAAATAAACGACTGTTGGAGTTGCTGTAAACACACTGTGTGATTGATATGACCATGATATTGGATTACAAAAAGCAAGGCAAAACATGTAAACAGTAGCCATCAAAAGAAAGAAAAAATAATATAACATTAAATATAGCAAGTGAAAGTACAAATGAAAGGCTGAGTACTTTTGTTTAGAATAAGAAGAAACGGAATTGGGAAAATGTGTCTAACCTGTTCCAGGTGAAACAGTACATTAGCTATATCAAGCACCCTTTCCACAGTCTTCTCTGGATCTGAGGAATCTTCAGTCCTGTTTGGCAAATCTTTGTAAAGTGCCATCTGCCACCTAATGGCGGGATCCTCAAGCTGCAGGAGAAAGATTGCACAGGTCACCAAGGCAAAACGTTCCAAATGTAGGGTTAAACAGTTTAATTAGTACAGAAACTGCTTGAAATGAGAACAGAAAGACTTTATATGGCCAACCCACACCTTTACATGGCTAACCCATACAGTGTCCCCTACAATGACTGAGAGAACAAAACTAAAGACTGACTTGTACAATGTTTCTTGAGAGCTTCTAGGGGACTAAAAGTCGAATAATCATACAAAAAGCAAATGATCATGGGCCAACAAATAGCACTGGAACCAGCAATGAATATATTATTTAAGGAAAAGTAATGAATACGAGGTAGACAGAGACAACTTAGTACACTGACTTTCCAGTTATTAAACCAAAAAACAAGGAAATAGTTACTCTGCTAGTCAGGATTACTTAGTTTTCAATCACTGAAATTAGTCATATTAGTCTTATTTATTTCTAATTTTTTTTCAGTTTAGTTTTTTTCGATTGTTAGAAAATTTTAATTTTAATTATTACTAGCTAAAAAAAATGAAAAGTTAATTTCTGAAAAAAAGATGCATTAAAGATGCATTTGTTTATTAGCCTACAAATAATAAAGAACTGTATGAAGCAAAACGTTTTTCTCATTTTTCTCCCTACATTTCATTTTTTCCATTTCAGGGATCTGTGATTCTAGTTTTTACCATTAGCAATCTCTTTTTTGGTTCATTTTGTCTCCCTAGTGCCTCTGCTAATCAACCTGAAAGCAACACACTTTGCAATAATTTTATGCCAATGACAGTGAAAACAAATGCAGTGTGTAATCCATTTTACTGAGAGCTGTGGCCAGTGATCATTCTGAATTGTGCACTTGAGGCTTAAGTCATACTGGCCTGGATTTCTAGAGTATTTAGAAGTCTAAACCCTACAAATTTGAACAGGGTTTAAACTCAACACTTACTTTTCTAAAACATCTTTGTGGATCCAGATTTCAATTTGTGCCTAAGATGAGACAATAACGCTAATTCACCTCCACAAAACATCTTATGATACACAGTTTACTGAAGTTCCAGGAATGATTATAAACTTACACAGTCGCTCAATAATAGCTTATTACAACCTAGAAAGCCACAACTGACAGGCATTTCTTCCACCTTTCGGCTTTTCCATTTCTTAACAACTGTCACATCCACAGTCTTTGTTTGAGCATTTGACTGGATCATCATGAACGAATAGTCCACAAAAGACTTTTTAATCACAGGTGGAGATGTCTTTTGATCTGAGGACTCCTCACATTCTATCAAGGTACAGCTTTTTCGTATAGGTAGTTTTCTAAGGGTATGAGTAGTTGACATTTCAAGGTGTGAATTAGCATGGCTGGAAGAAGATTTTGGTGACTTGAGCTTCATCCATGTCAAAATGAATGCAAGTTTCGTCATCAATTTCTTGAAATAAAAGGCTTGGTACTGAGTAACAGCATGCAGGCATGCAAGGAAAGGAAAGACAGAAACAGGGTGAAGACAAATGTAGACAAAGGTAGATAAATGCATGAAATAGATGCCAAAACATTTATAGCTAAAGATTCAGAAGAATGATTCTCAAACAGTGCAGTCTTCCAAAAAGAAAACAAGAAAAATTACACTTTAGCTCTAACATAAATGACAAAATGTGATGTCTGTGACAAGCAAGAGTGGTCAAGAGAAAACAACATCTGAAAAAAGAACATTGCTATGGTTGGAAGAAAACCAGTCTTTCAAAAAGTGATATTTTTCCTCTGTTTTAAAAGCCACCTTACGCAAACACTATTTTTGCTAAGTTACAAATTAATTCGTAACATTAAATGATAATTTACATTTATTAGACCATTTGGCCTACATTCCTTTTACATCTGACTCAATCAGACAAAAAAGGGTAGTATATGTATATAGCACAATGGCATCATTTTTCTTAACAGGAAACATCATACTTGACTGTATCTGACATGTGCTTGATTCAGTCACAATAGTGACTGAATATTAATGACATCAGAGAGTTATGGAATAAATTATATTGTACTTTGTAAATAATTGCTGAGTGTAACTTTATACGTAACACTTAAATAATGAAGTTATACACTTAGGTTCAATATGATAGGATGAGGGGTAATGGTTTTAAAATAGAAGGAAGCAGATTCAGATTCAATATAAAGGAAAGTTTTTTCTACAATGAAGGTGGTGGAACACTTGGAACAGGTTGCCCAGAGAGGTGGCTGCCCCATCCCTGGAAACATTCAAGGCCAGGTTGGACGGGGCTCTGAGCAAACTGATCTGGTTGGAGATGTCCCTGCTCCTTGCAGGGGGGTTGGACTAAATGACCTTTAAAGGTCCCTTCCAACCCAAACCATTCTGTGATTCTATGAAGAGATAAATTTCAAGCCACTGAGAACAAACTACTTAGCAACAGATAAAAATCATAATAAAGATAATAAATACAATAATAAATTGAAGTTTTGAAGTCCTAGAAATGTTGTATTTTGTCTGTAGTTGATCTAACTGCTTTTCACATACAGCCCAAAACCAGAGCTTTTCAGAGCTAGTAAAGTAATATGTAGATAGCTATGAAACAAAGCTAGCTACAATAGCTATTTAGTTTTGTTAGCTACGTATTATGTGATTCCCTTTCAGAATGTCATCTTCCACTGCAAATTTTAGTTTTACAATCATAAATCTTACAATTTTCCCAATTTTACAATTAGGAAAATCCAAAGTCACTGCTGAAAAGTTTACAACTGGAAAATCCATCAATATGTACTTTGGACTGGCTAAGATTACTTCCTTCTTAGTTAACAAGGTACTGTAAAATTTAATCAATATAAGAAATTTAAAAGTACTTTTATTCTCATGTGTTAGAAACAGAGGAGGTGATATGTCGCTGAACAACAGCAAATATTCAGTTGAAGCAAAGGAAGTTTCTGAGGAGAAGGCACAGATCAAGGTATTGAGTATCATTACTCAAAGGGAACAAATTAGTAACAGACAGAAATCTCTTAATAGCAGTATACAGAATGTAACCCTAAAGAAACAAAACAGAAACTGAAGAGGAAGTATTTAAAACAGAAGGACAAGTGCTAAAAAGCAGCATGAAATGCCAGGTAAAACTTACAACTGCATGGCTCAGAAAATGACAATATGCACATATTGAAAATGTCAGAATAGCAATATCTATCTTCATAATTAAGAAAGCATTACTGAAGTTCACACACAAAATCACAACACATTTAAGGTTTGTATGTTCATGGCATGCACATTGCTTAAGTACTGTTGTTCATAAAGGTATTCATAAATGCTCTTTTCTTCCTAGTACTTTACCTGTGTGGTTTCTTCTGCTTCTCAGTATATAACAATATTTTCTATATAAGGATAAGTATTTCAAGCTTTTTTTTAGGATTTAACCAAATCTTTTGTTTATAGTAGTAAACTTTTCTCTGTGCAATCCCTATAATTTAAAGCTATTGGACTTTCATTTGCAATATTTTATGAAAAATGCTAATTGTTAGCTTTAAAAAATGATTTATCTTCTTGTGAGCACCCAGAAATCCCAGCCTCCACACAAGCTTGCTTGACATTGCAGCAATATACAGCAAAAAATCAGATGGGAGAAAATTAATCTTCAAGTATTATTCAGGAAGAACCATCCCATTAGCAAGTCATTGAAAAATAAATAACATTTATTGCTATGCACTGAGTTGCAGTGGAATCTAGACTTCTGAATTATTCTTAACTATCCTTTCAGAAAAAAAGTCAGATTTCCAACTCACATATTTACTCTCTTGTAACCATTTAATGAGCACAGGAAATAGTAGTTAGTTTTTCCCTTGAGGTGAATAAAACCTGGGGCAGGGGGAGAAGGAAAAACGACAATCCTAAATAAAGCACTATCCATCAGTCCAATTCCATCTTCCTTCAATAGAGAAGAAACATACATTATTTTATGACACTTCTGTATTATGGCTTCTTCTTTGCCATTACTTGAAGCATTAATAAAACAGTTTAACTACACTGGGCCAGTTCAGGACTTTTTCCCCTACAGCTATTCATCTGGCAATAATTGGAAACCAATAACAAAAACCTACACTTTTCCCAGAATACTTCATTTTCCTTGGGCTGGAAAACAGGAAAAAAAACCTGAGCAATGTGGAGATTTTTCACTTCAAAAAGTATGCCAAAGTGGCAGCTTCCTTTTCCTTTACACTTCAAACTGATACAAAGTAATTTTGAGCATTTTGCAGATTCTATCCCGAATAATAGAAGGTATAGTTTAAAAAGTTATAGACCTTACTTCCATCTCCAATTCCATATTAACAGTGTGCACAGGCAGAGATTTGAAGGGCCACATGTCATTGTCTATAGTGCATACATAAACACATTACAAAAATACCATTTAATGATAGACCTGAACAAGTTACTTGACAGAAGAGGAAAAGGGACTACAAGTTTTCCTAATGAATCAAGGCAGGTTGCTGTTACATGGCACCAACAAATTGAAAGGATAAAAGATGATGTTTTAAAACTGCATGTGGATTACCTTGCCCTGGAGATGAAGATTACTGCGGATGGTGTCTCGTACTTCATCTTCAGTATCTTTCTGTCAACAAATTACAAATCATACAAATTAGGAATAGAAAGTAATCAAGAAAATATATTGTTCATATAAATGTCAACCTCGGGCTTAGTTCAGATCGTGAATAAAACTGACAATGTGTAATACTGAGGAAAATATCAGTGGAAATAAATCTTTTAGTATCAGGACAAAGCTAGTCATATCCAAGCTCACATGAACAAGTTCTAGAGGGCATCATTCATGGTTGTCCACAGTAACACACTAAATGCAAGTCTGAATTAAAATTACTAGTATATACATATTTATACACTATTTGTTTGACCAAATGAAACCAAAATAACGAACACAGATTTTTTTTTTTTTCTTATCTTGACAATATAACAGAGAACACAGCCTTCTCTAATTTGATTTCTATTTCTTTTGGAGATCTTTTATCCTTTATAAACATTCAGTTCAGCTGTTCAAAGGTCATGTAACTTTCCAGGGTGTATAAAGTATCATAACTCCAGAAAGGAGTACAATCCAAATTACGATCAGCACTGTGAGTTTACTACTAGAAGAATCACTTTTAAAACAGTTTATCCCTACAGAAATTCTTGCATTCACATGAGAGTGATCAAAAGGAATTAGTTACAATATTGGGTATAGAAGTTAGGAAACATCTAGTATTTAGTCCCTTTTGTGTTTTTTTTTTTACCTGGACTTCCAAATTCAAGCTTCATAAAACATAAGTGATTATTTACAAAATAAGTATGTCCAAACTAAAATGTTTTATGCCCTGAAAATGAGGACAATATATAGATTACTATCTATCTACCATAGTCACCCATTGTGCCTCTATAGAACAGCATTATAGTCTTAATTATTTGTGTCATATTGTAAGAATGAACATGAGGGGAAAAAAACCCAAATGATTTAATTAGTAAAGTATTTATGCATTTTAGTAGTGCAAAAAGAGCACGTACCATGCTGAATCGATTTTTGGCCAGTGCAATTAGCTCTTGGTCTCCAGGAGCACAAATATTTAGGCCAATGGGAAGTAATCTCTTCAATGCTGCCACAATGAGAGAGGTCTGCATAGAGTACCGGTCACCTTTCCGCTTCATCTTCTTCCTCTCCTGGTCAGAAACTGCTGCCTGCAGCATAAAGCAAAGATGAAAAATAATCCAATATTAAATAAAAGAATTGCACTAGTAACTTCATACTTGTCTCTGGTTTGACAACTTCCTTACTACCTATACAGTTGCATCCCTATCCAACAGAACTGCTGTTATATCATTGTCAATATTTTGCATCAGTACCTTGAAAGTCTACTGTGTTTCTCAAATGCTTACCTTTTGATTCTCAACCCAGTGTTTTCAACAGATATTGGCTAAAATAAAAAAAAAAAAAAAAAAAAAAAAAAAAAAAAAACCCACCCAAAAAAAACAACCAACAAACCAACCAGAATTTATATGAAAAATATATCTACAATCAGTGTTACTACACTACGAAACATCCGTCAACTCCCCTAGGTACTAAGGCATTTCAAAAGTGTCAGAAAACTGAAAGTCATTAATACCTTAGAATCACAGAATGGTTTGGGTTGGAAGGGACCTTTAAATATCATCTAGTTCAATCCCCCTGCAAGGAGCAGGGAAATTACCTTCCCATCTGCCGTTTCAATTCTGTCATTAAATGTGTTTTCCTAAATACAATCACTAAATAATTGATCTGCCTGCTAAGGAACCTAATTAAAACAAGTGTTTACGAAGGAACTACTTACATGAGACTTTGACCAGTAAATGAAGACCTCAGCCACCATGCGGAACAATTCTTCTGCTTCAGGGTTGGGCTCTTTCAGCCATTTTGCCCTAAAATTTAGTAAAAGGGTGGAAATGCAAATGATCCTCACTGGCTTTATGCTTTGAAATCAGTTTTCAAGATTTTACAAGGATATAAGCCAACAAAACCAAGCATGCACACTTTTAATTCTTTATGGTAGCAGTGGCTTTTTGATATACTGTTTCAAAACCCTTAAGATCCTTTTACATTAATGCTAGGTCTAATCCAACAGATTTGGATTGTACCTCTTTTTTTGTTTGTTTGTTTGTTTTTTTTTCTGAAAAAGACCCTAGCTCCTCCTGAAAGTCACAAAGTACAAGCTTGACCAACTTCAAGATTGGCAGGCTGAATAAAAGCTACTTTAATTCAGTGCTAGACATATCAAGGGATAAGAGGTGGTATCAATAAACAAGGAATATTTTAAGCGATTCATTGACTAGTCCTCTCCACATACCTGTTATAGTCCACAAATCTAATCAACAAAGGGTAGAAGGCATAGAGGTCCCGTGCCAAAGTGGTGAACTCATCTAGGATGAGCAGTTCAGCCTCCGACATGTCACCTCTGCCTTCTGCTCTTAGATGTTCTTCATCCGATACAACCACTGCTGCTTTTTTCTTTAGCTTATCCATCAGTGGCAGGAAGTGTGTCTTTAAAAGTTGTGGCTTCGCTTTGCTTATGATAGGCTGGGAAAACACTATTTAAGGCAATGAATATTATAATATATATCTGGCCACAAAATATAAATAAAAACTTCTACCTTTCCCCTCTTTCTTGGATCTTATTTCTAGGCTACAGAGTAAAATCCTGCCCCCATTGAAATCAGCAGAAGTTTTGCCAAGAATTAAATGTGGTCAGGATTCCACATAGCTAATCCACTTTGTTACTGAGGGCAGAAATTACAACTTTAAGGACTAAGCTTGCAAGATCATAAAAATTGAAATGTATATTGGTTTCTGCCAATTTATTGAGTAATGTAGAAGTTGGTTAGTGTTACGTATGGGTGGAAAGCTACATAGCGTGCACACAAGTTCTCAGCCACTGGCTCCCCTTTTGAACCTTGCTTTTTAGTTTGAGCAAAGTAGAACTGGAACTCTAGTTATTTGCAAACCTACTGAAACAGCCTGCCTGTATTTCTTACGCACAGTAGGACACTGGAAGGCTTGTATGTATACAGAAATTAGACTGATTCAACCATCCATCAACCCGCCATTTGAGACTTACTAGCACAAGCTTTTTGCAAACCTACTCGTAAAAATGAATAGGTAAATTAGCACTTCATCCAGGCCCATTAGTGAAAAAACATTTGTAACCTATTCATTAGATTATGAAGAATTTTAGGCAGTTACCACTTATCCTTAGAGTGCATTACATTACTAACCCTCAAAAGGCTAGGAGTCCAGACTGCTACCATGAAGGAATTTACTACTATGATAAATACTGAAAAGTCACAGAAAGCTTAATTGGAAAACCGAATTCACAACACTGAAGTGTCTTTCCCTTACAGATGGTAAAATTGAGAAATATACTGTTTTTAAATGAATTTTAAAGTGTTATCACAGTGATAACACTTTAATGTAAGAATTACTAAAATGACATATGCATTTCCACATTTCATTGTAATAGAAATGGTAAATATACAGCTTCAAAACAATATTTTAAGAATCCAGCACTCATCTAGAATAGCAAGGAACTGTGTAACACCTGCAAATGGAAACTGGCCATGTAATGACAATGGGCTAAATAACTATCATCCTTTAATTCAATATACTGTAAAATGCATATGTGCATATTCTGGAGACAAAGAAATAGTCTAAATCTATTTTTTATAATACTTATTAAGAGATTAAAACATACTGCTTACACTGCTTTTTATTTATACTTAATATTTCTGGTTCATCAAGATCTGTATTGTTTAAAAACAAAAAAAATATGAGTGTTTTTCTACTCCATCTAGCTTTTACAGTGTAAATATAGATTAATTCAGAGTGTGTGTGTATATATACACATTCTGAATATACACACATATGGTTGTTCATTCATTCATTTATTTTTACATCTTACCTGCTAATCTCTTCATCCAGGCTCCTTCATCAATACCAAGATTGTTATAGATGATTTTCAATATGTTACCCAACAGAGTGTTCATGTGCTCTGATGTCAAGGCTGTGCAACACATTTCAGCCTTGTCAGGGTTGTTTTCTGGCCCATGCTCCCACCAGTGTGACATGTAACTACATAGCATAGGCAGTATTACTTCCATGATATGTGGCATTTGTGTGTAACGAATACCAGACTCTGCCAGTTCCACAATTTCTTCCATTAGCTTCACCAAGGAAGGAATATTTGGGCAAACCTCTTCTACACTAGTAGGCAAATTGAGAACTATTGAAAAAAAATACAACAATCAATAAGCTAAGTCATACAGGGAAAAAGAATTCTTTTCAATTGCTATTCTGTTCAACCTTTGTTTTCTCTTTACATTTATGCCCTTCCAATCCAAAGGAAAAAAAAAAAAAACAACACAAAACCAAATACAACAATAAAAAACAAGTACTTTCATACCATTGAGCAATAACCTGTTTATATATAAGCTTAAAAAATAAAACTTTCTGTAATAGAAATAGTTCCCACATGAAAGCTTCAAAAATGTAATTATTAGGGGTAATTCGTTCGGAGAAATCAGATGCAGTTTGCTATACTCAAAATAAAGCTTAAATTTCAGAATTTCTTCCAACATAAGCTTTGCAGTTGAGGAAACAAATTGATACAATTAAACATCTCTCCACAACACATCAGATGAGATCTGGAATGTTAATAGAAGAAAAAAAAATAATAGCCTGACATAATGAAGAGCAGATTCTGAGAAACTGACTTCTGGAGGTGAATTTCTGATTGTAAATGTTTACTTTCCAAGTTATTTGAATTATCAGTTCCTTCCTCTGAAAAGGCACTGCAGTTGCCTTTCTTTTTGGATGCAGTTTCTTTCATCCACAAATAAATGTCTGTAAGCACAATTATTAGCTCCTGAATGTCTAATATCCTGACATACACATACAATGAGATATACAGATATCTCTGTACTGAAAATTTAGCCCGCAATTTATGAATCCGAATGTTTGTACCAGCATAGCCTAAGGTTTGCCTTTTTCCAAAGGCAGCCTTTTCTCCTATTTAGACTCAAATACATTTTACAAAGCCATCACAAAGCATCCTTAAAGTTTAATGCAATTTTGGAAAAGAAATTAAAATTTTTGTTAAAAATCAAAGAAAACAGAGCTGATTGCCTTTCTAGATGTATTAAAATAGCTGGAATATATATGGTAAGTAAGCATAGCTGTTGATATTTTCAAGATAAGATGCTACAGCTCTTTGAAGAATAAATTTGGTATACATTCTTTTTTAAAAATAAAGATGAAATTACAAAATGAATGCCATTATAAACTAGTATCTTTTATACTGGCATCTATACATATCTGTGATGTAATTCACACTCAGCATATATGCAGAATTTGTACAATTCTACTGTAATTTCTCTTCTATTTAGTGTAGGAACAAGTAGTGTGAATGACCTTACTCAGCAACTATGTTTTAGCATAAGAAACTTCAAGAGTTTCAGAATGGAACAAAAAGGTATATGCAAAATAAACATACATAATCTTATTGCAAATTATCTGTACTTTCTTGTATTTAAAACAAAGAAAATTTACATATTACTCTGCATTGTATTTACTTTCTAAGGGTATATTACATGCAAAGGTGTTCTGCTTCAATTGAAATATATGTTTTAGGGACCCAATATTGCATATGAAAACTGAGAAACTTAAGTTACTATTAGAATACATAATTTTATAATCAAATATATAATATCTGAGATACCAAAAATGTGCAAAGTCCCTTCAATAAACTGATTCCAAAGAGGTATTTTCAGATGATATCTCAAAATGAAAACAATGGTATCTTTAGAAACATAAAACAATTTACTTTACCAAACTTAGCCCATTGATTTAGTAAAGAAATACAACCAAGAGATTACAAGAAAATTCTTGCACTACATAATACATGTATTAAGGCAAGTAGTATTTATAATGAAATTGTGTTTTCATAACCATCACTTGAGTTTCTGGAAATACCTGCTCTGTCTCTTGCATTCTTGGTATTGTAAATTGAGTAGATATTGTGTTTGTTCAAATGAGTTTCCAGAAAAGCCACTGGAAAGGCACCTGAGAAAGCAGCCAAGCATTCTCCTAGTGCTGATCGTTGCCTGTGAATTAACAAATGTAATTAAGTATACACATCTTTGATGACTGACTACACCTCAGAGTAGTTGCATACTAGCCTTATTTTTATTCTAAGATGAGTTCATCCAAAACAGATAAGCCACTACATTATTAGGATCATCAACCCAAGAACAAGTAATAGAAATTGAAGTCCAGCAACGCTCTGCTAACATATGAATGAAATATTCAGATATAAAATGTCAAAAGTGGCCTACATGAGGTACATGCAGGGAAAACCTGAAGTCATCATAAGAATGCCTTCCGTTCTATTTCTTTCTTCTCAGCTTCCCTGACTTTACAATC
Organism: Tetrax tetrax; assembly: GCA_009806455.1. Classification (NCBI taxonomy): domain Eukaryota; kingdom Metazoa; phylum Chordata; class Aves; order Otidiformes; family Otididae; genus Tetrax; species Tetrax tetrax. Next base: position 98,270 of record WHYT01017386.1, on the reverse strand, counting down.
TCTACTGTTAAGAAAAAGCTACCGAATAGATCAAAAGATTAAATATAACTATCATTTCATTTAAATGTTATAATTCCCATTTTCTGAGAAATAGTAATAATCAGACCTTGGTCTAGCATGAAAGTCAAACTCTTCAGAGTGGAGAATTGTTTCTACTGATCAGTAACTCTGAAAGTTCTGCACAAAAACATTACTCTAATCTCTTCAAATGCATGACAACATTTATTTGATAATCAAAATTCCTTAAGTGTGTCAAAATTGTAAAAAGCCTGTCTTTAGGAAGAAGTGATTCCCTGTCACTTCACTTTGATCCTTTAGGGGACATTTAAAACAATTCTTTCTGATTTTCAATTCACTTGATCAGAGTAGATTTTAGATATGTGAGAAATCCTTCGTTGCTGAGGCTGAGCTACACAGATGACAGAAATCCAGGTGTCCCATGAACTTCCAAGTTAAAAAAAAAAGAAGGCTTCCAAACTGATCTTGTGATTTGACAAGATTCATCTTCAGCCTACAGGTTATCTAATTTTAGGAATTTATATTCTCTTCAGATATAACTCATTAAACTTGATTTTGTTAAATCTAACTTAGAGAATCATAGAATGGTTTGGGTTGGAAGGGATCTTAAAGATCATCTAGTTCCAACCTCCCTGCAACAGGCAGGGACAACTTTCACTAGTCCAGGTTGCTCAAAGCCCCATCCGACCTGGCCTTGAACACTTCCAGGGATGGGGCATCCACAGCTTCTCTGGGCAACCTGTTCCAGTACCTGACCACCCTCACAGTAAAGAATTTCTTCCTTACATCTAATTTAAATCTACCCTCTTACAGTTTAAAGCCATTACCCCTTGTCCTACCACTACATTCAGATTATTATTTATCTTGTTTGCTCCTTTTTCCTTTTTTTTCCTTTTCATTAGGTGTTCCTAAGCAAAACATCCATCCATCACATACATCTACAAGAGCATGCTACATGCTTTTCACTTGTAATAGTGGTTATAGAAAATCATACACAAAAATTATCACTTACACTGACATACTTAATCTTTGACTACAAATCCCACATAATTTATTTGCCGAATACCAAAACCAATTAATTTTATACCCCTTATGAATTTAATGAGACCTCATTTTCCACAGATGCGTATTTTGTTACTTAGAAAAATTAGTCCCCATGTTTCCTATGATACTGCCACCAGGTAAGCAAGGGTGTGTCATGGGGCTGGTCTGGAGTTATGCACAGGTTCACTTGCTACACAGTGTACAGACATATGAACTTCCTAGACTACTGCTGCCAATATCTGAAATGTATGAGTTCTGTTTAGCCTTCCCTCAGAACAGAGCTAGTCACTATAGGGCAACTACTCAGTTTTAAGAACTGAATTATCTAGGTACCTCTATTTTTATTTTTTTTTCGAATATGATTTACACAGACCAAATGTAACTTGGAGGGAGATCAGCAGATACATAGATGCACAAAAAAAAAAGCAATTATAAAGCCTCATTTCCCTGGGTAATTGAGCTAGAAAAGAAGTAGTGTTGTATGAGTGACAAATTAAATTAAATTTAGATTTAATTTAGATTTTCTTTTTAAATGGGAAAGAAATATACATCACAACATGTAAGGAAAAATTATAACAACAGCTGAGCTGCATGACCTATTTTTACAACTTCCCTGTTGAAACTCAAATTAAGTGATATTTATGCAAATACAGATAACGTTATCTGTAATTTCTGTTTTAATTAAGAAATATATTTTGACAAACATACAATGAAACATTTTAAGTGTATTATAATAAATGCAGCTGCATTCCACTTAACATCAGAGCACCTTTTTTTTCTCTCAAGATATCTTTCCAACAGTAACCTCTTCCTATATTAATTTCTGGACTCCATATTAATTAAGTAAATACAAACAGAGAAACAAAGGAACACTTTTTCTTCTTACCGCTCTACATAGATACTCTTGCTGGTTCCCAGAGCATATAAACTGGCCAATATTCTGTAACAGGAGACCTGAACATCTTCCACTAAAGAGAAGAAGAAAACGACAGGTATAAAGAGATTTTTCTTTGCAATAAATTTCTGTAGAATTAAAATACATTTCTTTTGACAATAACTGAATTAATAATATTAAGATATCAACGGCAATCCACAGAAATCTCTCTCTAAATACAAAAAGTCTTCTGACCACTGAGTGCCACAGTTTTTACTCAAAATTTCATTTACTTCAATATCAAGTTACCAGTTAAGAGAGTAAACATATTTCACTAGTGCATTAACTTTCTAAAAGTAATGGCATACCAGCTCTTTACAGATAACATCTAATTCCATAATCTGAGAATTTATTAGTTTAATAGCTATAAAAATGTGTCAATAAATCCTTTCTAGTTTGTCTGAAACTTAAGAAAGTTTCATGGCAAATCAAAGTGCTGAAAGAAAAAAAAATATTAGGTAACAATTCGATTTACAAATATAACACCACTGTATAAAATACATTATATGAGAAAGGCAATCCTGTTAAACAGGTATTTAATCCTTTAATCACAATTTATATTTTTTAAAATTTAGACACAGATACCAGTTAATAGCATGTATTTAATTTACACTTCAGACTGATAAAGGATTAAAAAAAAATAAAAATCTTTTAGTCCTTATGAATACTTCACAAAGGTATGTTCGGAAATTATCACTTTCAGACACAAAAATGTGAGAATAGTCTTAACGTCTATCCAAAAAAATGCCAATGTAAACTGCAGTAATAGTGTAACAACCGTGTTAAGAACCATTGAGAAGAATAACACTCCTGTTCTTTCCACATGTATTTTTTTCTAGTCTCTCCTACAGCGCCAATATCTTCCTCTAATATGCAATGAAATATTTGAAGTAAAATAGGGTAAGACCTAATGGGCTGGGAGAGCCCACAAGACAGTGCTTCAAAGCTACATAGCCTGGCTCTTTACCGTGATTTTAGTTTGGATCATCTTGGAGTTGAGTATTTTTACATAATAAGAGTAACCTCAAGTACAGCCACCCACCTTTGTACATGATCACACCATGGAGTACTCTGTACATATAGCAGTACCTTTAGGTACAAGCATCAGATCAAGATGTTTGTCATCAGATTAGTACAAATAAGATAACTTTATTCTTAATCAGATGTAAAGAGAAGTTGTGTGTATGAAAAAGTAGCCTTTCCGACTATGCTCGAGACAAAATAAGTAGGCACAATTTAAATTAATTATTCTTTCTCAGTTTATGAATTCTAAATTGAGTATTTGATATCAGTGTGATGTATGTAGAATAGCTGATTAAGAATACCAGCTTAAGTGATAAAGTATCAAAGGCTAAGTTCCAAAACATGGAATTCCAGAGATCAAAAATTATACGAGGCATGAATATGCTGATGTCTGAAAAAGTGATTAATGATGAAGAAGTGATGTATGTTAACCCTACAGATGACTTTTTTTTTCTGGATATTGTCACAGTCTCCTGAATTTCACAGAAATCATTTAATGAGAAAAGTGGATGTTTGCACCTCATCATGTTCAAATCCATCAATAGAACTCTAGACTTTCAAAAACAGTTCTCTTAATGCTATTTTAAATAATACTTTTCCAGATTCTATGCCCAGAAAAAAAAATATAATTTGATATTCTTTTCTTCCAGGTCCTTTTCTCAGTTAATTCCATAACTGAGTTAGCTATATAGAGCAGAATTGCCTCCTTTAGTACAGTGGGGATAGCAGAATTCCTGTGGAGTTCCTAAAACATGTAAAAGTGAAGTTTTGTGTTGGAGACTGCAAAATTTTGTCTTGCAAAGACTGGGTTTGGGAAAACAAAGGACACTGAATCTGCCATGATCAGAATCTCAACAGAAATCTCACACAGTCTCATACACATTCCCTTGTCTGGTGCCTGAATACTTCAGGAACTCCTTCCACTTTTCCTTAGGATCTAAGATGCAGCCACTCAAATTCCCCACTAACTGAAACTGAGTCAAAGTGCACGTATGATGGAATAACATCATTTTCACAGTATAACCTCATTTATAGAAAGAACAAAGACAAATTAACTTACATAAAGTAACTTTTCACACGAGAATAAAATCACAGTAAAGTTATCGAGCCTTCTGACTGTCTAATCACAGCCACATTTGATTTAATGTTTACACAAAGTCCACTAAAACCGACAGACTGTTCTAGGTCAATTACAGTAAATCTTTGATTAAATCAGTGACAATTTGGTCAAAGTTATATAGGATTTGTCCTCCTCTGATAGAACTGAGAGTCTAGTAATGCTTACTACGTGACACTACAGACATTTTAGTGGCATAGTACTACTAAATAATACATACATATCAAATCTTCCCCAAATTGATGCTGTCCAATATGCTCAAATAATGAAGATAGCACTGGGAGGAGAGCAACTGTGGTATAATTAATGATTTGTGTAATCCCCTTTGGCTGGTTTCTGCTGTGTGTAAACTGGCCTTGCTTAAGATTTTCCATTGTTTTCTCTAGATCCTCAGCAGCATTGTCCAAAAATGCTCTCAATGCCATCTTAACAGATTCCAGACCAGTTTTCATCACAGTCCTGTATGTGCAAAAAGAATGAAAAAGAATATTCTATTAGACAAGCATAGGAACTAGGAACAAAGCCTAGTCTTGGCTTATAAGAAATAGAAAATAAAGATCTGAAAAAAAATCTTTCATCTTCTGATACTGTAAAATCTTCTCATAGCAGAACAACCTACTGAAAAAACGTTTCATAGGTATCTTGGAGAACACAAAGATATTTTATCTGGCTTCCCATTGAGAAAATAAAGTCCTTTTAAATTTATAAATTAAGTGATTAATTTGCCTTCAGAAAGGAAAAAAAAAAAAAAACAAACCCTAAAAAAATGAAGAAGAATGAGTAAGTCTAATTTATGACTCTAGGAAGAGAAGAACAATCTCAAGCTAGAACCCAGAACATCTTCCCAATCATGACAGTCATATTTCTGCCTCCAAAATAAGAGCATCAGAAAGGAATGAGTAAAAACAACCAAACCTGTTTAAAAAGAAAGACATAAATAAATAAATAACTAAATAAATAAATAAATAAATCCATTGATTACATAACTATAACATCATAATCAGTTATGTAATGATATAATCCAGGAGAATTATTATATTATTTTTTTCTAACTAGCTCAATTGCGGAGATCCTTTGTTTAAGGAAAGTATCCATTTAGGCACGTGTGAAATAAATCCAGCTAAAATTCTTCTGTAAATTGAATAACAGTCCCTTGTTTGTTTGTTTATTTGACAGAATTAATATCTACAGTTTCAACGGCAGTATTTTCAAACTTTCATTTTATCTCCATGAATCTCTTAATCCCTGTCAGGAGCTATTTTTACATCTCCACCAGGAGCTGGATCGATGACTCACGCCTCTATCTGTATTCCATATGTATAATTGCATAGACCGTGGACTATTTATGACAAAAACCTAAGATATTGCAACCTGAAGGACTGCCATGCAACAGTTGAGCCATATTAATGACTACGATCAGGACTTCACTCCATAGCAAACGGAAAGTAAAAATTTGTTCATTTAAGTCACTGCAAAGACACTGAGCTCTCTGCATGTAATCCAGTCAATTCTTTAAGAGTAAATGCAAAGGAAAAAAAGTTAATTTAAATTACCATTGAGGTAGTTTAAACTACTATGTTTTGTTTCACAACTATCAGCACAGACAGCTGACCATACAGTTAATGAAAAGCAACACACTACCCTCCAATATTTCAAGACAGAGCCATAACCCTCACAACAGCTCAAACAGCTCCATTTAACTTAACAGTACCACCGAATTCAATGTAAAGAGGGAGTTTTGTTCAAATTAGAACCTGAATTAACTTTGCAACAAAGACATTCTATGAGACAGATTTACTACACTTCACGTGCATTTAACTCCCAAATTTTCTGATTAAACAGTGTAAGCAAAAAAAATAAAGTATTTCTAACATTATTGTGTTTTGAGGATGGTGTGGTTTTGGGTCACATAATTAAAACCAGATGAACTAACAGCTAGCAGTTCCTGGACACCATTGATACAAACTGAAGTTGAAAGTGTAACCTAGAAATATTGTCCTGCCAAACCCTAGCAATTAATTAACAATTAACCTACTTTGCAGTGGGAATTCTTTTCAGTACTGTAATTTCTTCAGTTTTTAATTTCTGTAGCCTTACACATGTGAGAGTACATTATTTTCTTAAGTTATTTTCTTTTTACTTTAGAAAATATGTTCTGTATTACCTTGCATCCAAGGTCTGGCCCAGTATGTGAAGACAGTTGACTATTGATGTTGCATCATTTCCTAAACAGGGAGGAAAATTATCCACCAATTAAGCTGAACATACTGTACAGCATTATCTACACATTGCTAACCGTAACTCCGGTTTTAATGAAACAGTAAATGACATAGCAGAAGAGCAATTGAGGTTCTGCATAATTTTAACATTCAAGTTAAAAAACATGCAGTCTGTTGTCTTAGCCTTGTTTACACAAATGCAGTAACTAGAGGCAGTAAAGCATCTCTTATCAAACAGCTGAGACAGTCAACACGGAAGCACTTAAATGTGGGGTTAATTAGAGCTGCAGTGTATTGTCTGGTTTTCATTTAAGTTCCATAAACTTTGCTTTAATTGATTGAAGTTTATCTGAACATTTATCTTCTTCCCCTCAGTAATATAAAAGCTGTTAACTTTCGCAAGCTGCTATTGCAAGAAGAGAACATTTATATAAAATATCATAAAAAAGGTTAGCTCCCTGGCGTTACCAATAGGCTGCAGCCATTTATAGCAGGATCAAGTGTGGCCCACATGAGTAACAGTCTCTGACATAATATGCATCTCACATAATCAATTATTTTTTTCACACTTATGTATGCTAAAAGAGAATTTACACACAAAATGCCGTGTATGCATATGTATATCCTAAAATGTTGCCACGTACAAGCCACCTCTAAGTTAACTTTTAAAATCCAGGGCAGATTTAGGCTACACAAATTTGATCCACAGCTTATTTAATATATTTATTTTAAAAAAAAAATTCTAAATCTCTGCAAAAATGAAAATACTTTTTCTTGCTTTTCTACATATTTAAAATTCCTAAATTTAAAAAAAAAAAAGAAGAAACAAATTGAATGTTTAAGATAAGACAGATTTCTGAAAATACTGTCATCTGCCTATAGTGTACTATACTTTCTCACTGGTGGTTACTTCACTTGAAAATATAGGTAAACATACAACTACAATTAGTAACTGTTTCAGTGAAATGGAGATTTAAAAAGATAAATTGCAAGGAAAGAGTGGGAGGTTTATTGAAGCACTGAGAATGCTCTATGCTACCGAATTAAGAGGTATTGTTGCGGTGCTTGTTCATAGGAGATTAAACAAATCTGAACCACAGCTTCCATGGTTGTCCCAAAAAAAAAAAAAAACCACCTCAAAAAATTAATTATTTTGTCAGCTGCTATTTTTTTTCCTTACCATTTTACTGTCCTGCTGATATGAATGCCAGTGCTGATGAAGAAGGGAGTGTAGGACAGTGCTAATGACACCAGGGATGGAGGGAAGTACTCGAAGTAACCCAGACTTAAATTCTGGATTAGACTGCCATGAAATAATATCTTAACATTAATCACGTAGGTGTGCATACATCACATGCTACGGTGTAGTATAGAGATGCTCACTTCAGTTGCCTGAAAATTTACATTGGCAATCTATTTCTACCACATAGGCACATTTCAAGAGCCATATATTTACCAGGAATCAGGTATGTCATATGCTGAAATCAGATGGAAGGGTCAGAAATTCATCTAGTAATTCCGAGAACCAGACAAGCTTCAGGCATATCCCTGTACCAGATGCTGCAGACTGGGATATCAGAGCAGAATTCAGTGATAAATGCAACCCCTTCACTCTAAACTGACTGACATAATAAAGTCTGGCCAGTTTTATCAATGTAACACTAACAACAGGCTTTCAAAAGTATCATGAAACTTCTGTTCTGGAATGTCTCTTTTACACAGGATTTGTTACAGAATCTTAGAAAATGCAATGAAAGGTAGGTTTAGGTTCAGTTGAAATTCTGTATCTTGGTGTGGTTCAATGCCATGAATTTAGATGTTTTCAATGTGTTTCTAAAACAAAAACCTACCAAAAAAAAGAAAGAGTGTTTTTTTTAATATTGTACCTTAAAATGCCAGAGTCTTTTTTTTCTCAAATCCTTTTTATTTGAATGTTTCAAGAATCAGTTTACTTCCAACCTGAGTCAGAAGTCAATTTCAGAAGGTCATCTGGTTTTTAAACTGAGTTACGAAACCTAAAACGAGGAGGTTTCTAATGAACTACTATTGCCAATATTCTACAGCGTATACATGTATCTTCGTGAAATTAAAAATATTTTTTTTTTATTAATTAAAAATGGTTTTGGTTTTCAGAAGCCTGAAAACTAGATACAGAACACTCTGATGTAGAAATGAATGTAATATATTTGGGTTTTTTGTTTTATATTTGTAATATAAAATTCCGTTACATGGTGAAAGGAGAGCAGGCAATAAATACAATTCAACAGGATAAAAACTGAAACGTGAGCTATTCCTTAAAGGAACTCTACCCACAATTCAAAACAATAGAGGCTGGACATACGCAAGTACTAAACCACATGAATTCACCAGTTTTTAAGGCTAAAAGCACCCCAGGAGCTAGTATAAACAATAGGTTGATACACCATTCAGTATATATACAAATGCAGTTGATCCCATGAACTGCACAATTAAGTTTCTTTAATAATCTGAGGTGCAATCCTACATATTCTAGAAAGCTATATTATCATATCAGGAGGGAAGAACTGTTGGTGTATTGAGAGAGTGCTATGGATATTGAGTCCAGGATGCCTCGCTGGAAGACACTTAGAAATTCAGGATGTCATTAGGCAAAGTCTTCTGTTTCTTTTTAGGAACTCCTCTGATTAATCGCTCTAAGTTCCCAAAAATGAGTGAGCAAAACCAGGCCTTTCTTATCTGATGCCTCACCCAGCTAATTTTCGTTTCAGGTTATATGGGTCTGTATTACCAATACGAAGATTTTTTAAAAAAATTACTTACATACTTAGATAGAAAGAATGCCTTACTGCAGATTTAAACAATATAGAAAGTGAGTCAAACTAGTCATATAAGTTTGTTTTTTTAAATTGAGAAAATACAAATTCAAATGCTCAATTCACCAAAATTATTCTCTAAAAACTAAATTTCAGCCCACTAACAATAATGAGTGTAAATCAATACAGTCTTATTGATGCACAGATACAGCTCTCAAACAGTAAATTATTGGGGTCAAAATCTACTTTCATTGGGCAAAGAAATAATAATTCCATGATGAATTGCAGTTCCACAATCTCAGTGACACTCTTACATACCACAGGTGATTAACTGTTCAAGATCACTCTGCAAGACTTGCAGGCTTAATTTCTTATTTTATCAAGACTTCTATATACAGCTTAAGCTACATGACTTTCACACATGCAGCTATATCATCAAAGGTACCATTCAAATTCACAATAATATAAAATACCTATATAGCAAAACTATATAGCATGTTGCTATATGTTATAGCAAATTCCCCACTATCCAGAAAGGTTATTATTGAGCAACTTGCTCACTCAAATGCACAGATAACTTTCTAGGCCCCAGCTGTGCTCAGCAGCTATCCTCATGAGCATTTTCTCCTTTTCTACGCAGGCCTTATCTTTGCTGGAGTAAGTGCAATTATTTTGATCAAGTTTTCTAAAAGGATGTAAATCACTGTCAAGGTAAGGCAAACTGTAAGGTGACTGATTTGTGTTAGTAGGTCCACAGTACATGACCACGCTTCGAGATTCTTATGGTGACCTTGTTATAACTCATGGAAAAACTATAGGAGACTTCTGTGTTGGCACAAAGATTTTGTATTCTGTTAGTTACAACACACTAGGTAAAGAGTTAAAAAACAAACTCTAGCCATAGTGAATACTCATCTAATCCCATCTGACTTATCTCCTTCTACCACTTGAACCCAGCCAAACAACAGGAAATAAACAAGCCGAGATGTGGAATGGAAAAGATCTTTTCTTTAGTATTGAATAAAGTTACATTGACTTAGATTTTTAACTTTAACTGTTATTTAGGAAAAAAAAAAGTCAGAAAAATAAATTCACAAAATAATGAAAAAAAATTTGCAAAATTTTAATAGTATACCCGAACTAGTTAATTCTTTGAAGAAACAACCTAGGGTATAAACCAGAGCTTATGTGCACATTTGTGACATACTCCACTCTTCAGAAAAAGCTGCAACAATACCACACAGCTGCAGAAATAATTCCATTCCTCCTATGATCTTTTGGGTTTACAGGCAAATCCACTCAGCTCTTCCCAGAATATATTTAAAAGCGATATCCCAAAATAACTTGCAATCTTTCTTCTCAGTTTAATGTCTTTCATAACAGTCTGTAAGCTTTTTAAACACCACACTGCTGCAGCAAGTGAGTTTCGTCCCTTCAAATTGAATGAAACATGTAGGAATTGAGTTAGATGCATGTTATCTTAATCAAATTCGAATTTGCTAGATAATTACCCAATTAGGTATGTTCATGGATGCTGAAGTTTGCAATGCATCCATCATAGAAGCTACATATGCATAGGATGTACTATTTCAACTATCCTATCATCATGGCATAAGAAAAAATTGCAGGGTAAGTTACTGTGCCACACATTGCATATAATGTATACACTCGATATAGACTTCAAATTGACTTCAATTAAGTGATTTTCACATGCCATAAGACAAACACCGAGCTCCTACTAGATTAACATAATACCAGAAAGATAGTACACATGCATATGTGGAGTCAAGCACATTTGGGAATATTTAAGAATCCCACAGAACATCACTAAGCATTTCAGCCCACTACAAGTCTTCCTTAATGACTTTCCAGCACAAATGTGCAGTTCTGATGCTCTGTTTTTCCCCCAAAAATTCAAACAAAATAACAAATTTGTAATTATAATTAACTCAGTAAAATTCTTTGGTAGGATAATGAAATCCAGATATTAGTTAAGACACATGGAAAACTACATGAAAAAATCCAAACTGATAATTACAAAAGCTTTTTATTCCATCTAATAAATTCTGTGATCTACCAGCCTAAACGATTAGTGGTCTCTGAAGAACATGCATTTCAGCCATGCAGCATGCAACAAAGCAGCACATAACACAATGCAAAAATGGCAAAGAAAACCAAGTGATGGCCATGCTAGTATTTGTCAAGGGTCTCCTTACCAAACAGTGAAATCCTATGCCTGACAAGAACTCCAAGTTTGCAGAACAGGCTGAAGACAAAAGAAAAATAAAAGAGAAGAGAAGGGAATAGGAGAAAATAAGGGGAGGAGGAGAAGAAAGAAAAAATAACAGCTGATATATGAGCAGGAAAAGCAACATGATGTCACGCAGAAAGAATCAATTATCTGAGCAGAATGTGGGACAGAGTACTAAAGAAAGAATTTTTAAGAGCATATCCTTAACAAATATGGTTAAATAAGCACATATTATAATAAAAGAAACAAAAAAAAAATTAAAAGCAAAGCTAATTAATATAAAAGCATCCTCTACGATAACCCACAAGGAAATAACCATCAAAGCCTTAAGTAGTAAAATGTAGTCAGTGTGCTATTCAGGATACCACTGACGAATTGAAAACAAAAGGTAAGGAAATCAGATTAATTGAAGTGTTTGATGGCAAATTTTCAACTAGTCCAATTTGGATCTTGTAATCTTGAATACAGTGAGAATTTTTTTTCAAATACATTGCTTTTTAAACACACTTACATGAGAAATAGCCTCTTACATGATTAAAAACCAACAAAAATAGACATGATCAATGATTTCGTTTCATATGTTTGAATTACTTTCTGTGCTGATGAGCAGTGCCCCTTTCAGAGCAATGAAGGTTTCTCTTAATTCACAGAAGCAGGAGCACACTGCTCTACACAAATTGACCTGGCCTCCAGATTTAGGAGGGGTTAGGCTCCATCTTCATGATCCAGTTCAGTCCGAGAATTTCTCAGAGAGCTACATCAATTTTGGTTTATTTTTTGTGCCGCAAAACGCCTCATCTCCTATATATGACACGAACAATATAATGTCATTTTATTAAGCTATTTTATTATTAGGCATACAGGCTAGTTATCAACGTCTGATTTAAAAGCAAAAAACATCATCAGCATGTCTGCATGGTGTATGGATGAGATCTGAACGTGTTGTTCCATTGACAGTCAAATCACTGTGCTCAATGGAAACATTTATGTCCAGAATCAGAACAGCCAGGTTAATGTGGTGTTGAATCCAGCTAATTAGCCAGTGCACAGTGATCCATTCTAGCAACAGCAATTGCCCTGTTTTAGAAATGAGTCCAGTTTGTGCATGTTCAGGGATCTCTGTTCACTATTTATTCCATGAGGCAGACATATACTGTATATTATTTTATGAGAATACTAGTTCACCTAGGCCAACAGGAAAAGCTGTACAGAAGCATGTTAGCATCACATAAATCTTGTGTCCATGCTAACAAAGACATTAAATAGCTCACAATCTATCTTATTTTCTAACATACAAATGTTACTCAACTGACTGTAGCATTCAGCAGATGCTATGTTTTCACAAAGTCAGACTGAATCTACTATCTCCAGTGTAATTAGTTTAGGTTAAATAAATAAATTAATTAAAATGTCAAAATATCCAGTACTTAGACTGATGTCCAGAACTAATTTTATACAACTGCAGTAGTATAGGGACTCGTAAGATGGTTGAATGGATGAGAAATGCAAAAAAGGCCAATCCTGAAGAGACTGGTTACAAACGAGATGGAATATAATGCCACCACATTTCAGGAAGAGGTCTGATCCATATTTGCCTGCAAAATACATCTAGATTTAATGTATTTGCTCAACACAGAATGGTTACTGCACTTGTTAACCTTGTCACTGCATTAATATCCAAAATTATACTCTTCCATTCCATAGCTTAATGAATGCAAGCTTATCTTCATTGGAGAAAGCAAGCAGCCAGGAATTGCCCTTAGCTTGAACAAAATCCTATATATGAGTTGTACTCAAACAAATCTAAAGGAAAAACTCACCCAAAATTCAGCTTTAGCAAACTCCCTATAATACTGTAAGGGGAAAAATTCTATAATCTTTGCATCTTGATAATTAAGAAATAAACTGCTCCATAGCACTGGTTATAGCTATCATGCATCCAAGGTTTCCTTGCATATATTTTCTTTGGCTAACACTTCTGGATGGCAGCAGCTCTGATGCTATTGCTGGGCTACGTGTTCAGGAATCTCACACAGCATCTGTGCAGAAGTCCTGAATCTATGCAGCAAGTATGCTGATATATTCATGTTTCACATATTCCAGAAGTATGGGATTTATTGGCATGACTTAACAACTGTGAAAATATTGTTATCCAGGACATTACAGACAGAAAAACAGCAGCTCAGAGTGGGAAACTATCTAGATGGTTTCATTTCAATAGAGCTTTCTAATTCTTTGAAGAATGCCATTCAGCCAAGCTGCCAGATCAAATTAGTCCATGAGATGACACAGGCTCAAGACAGCCATTACTTCTTTATGCTCAGTACTGTTGCTAAAAACTTCACTCAGTATTCATACAGTCTTGTAAACCCCGCATGTCTGCCCAACCATCAACTGGCTGCCAGCCTCAAAGAACAGCAATTCAGTTTCACATGGTTCAGTACCCAGTAACAGCCAAGAATGCAACCCTGATACCTGTACGTTACAGGTGTGCAGTAGGTCCTGTGTGAATCTTGTAGTCTGCCTTACTAAATGGTAAATATGATTTTCTATTTAATTTCCATTTAATAAGAAGTGAAATTAAGTGAAAACATATCTTAGAGAGATGGTCTAAAAAAAATTGATAACTTCAGAGAAAGCATCAAGTCGATATTTCTGTCATACTGTTATCACTATTTAGAAAACCAAAGAGCAGAAAGAATGCAACACTCATTTTTACCTTTTATGGTGGACAATATTAATGCTACTTACTGAAACTCAGTTATAAATAAGTTTGGCTTTTAAACCCACCACAAAATTTTGCAGGAATAATGATTTCAGTATATACATATTTCCAACAGTGAAAATTGATATACAGTTGTATAGCCTGTGCCACAGACTGTGCAACTGATGTATTGTTGCACATAATGCTAAACTTAAGTCCCCTGCATGCTGAAATCATCACCACTATCTTTAAAACTGCATATAATCATAACTGTACTGCTTTCTTCATTTTATGCAGTGAATTTTACTAGCAGGAAAAAAAGTGAAAAAAGTTTAATTTATGAATTCATAAAAATATTTATCTGCCTTTCACTCCTCACTTTCCCACAACCAGTTGCTGCTGTTTAAAGACAAACACACATATGCATACACATTAATATTATCTTTAGTTTTACCTTGTCACCATTTCTTTCTCTTTATTAGAGGCATGGCCTCCACTGCTGAGAGGCCTACTTGCTGCAGATAAGAAATACAGGCGATGATTTTTAAAATACTGATCAATCAAAGGGAGCACAACCTGAAATTACATCAGAAAGAAGTTATTATCTCAGAGCTTTCTTTACTATCTTCAGTAATACTCTTTGTAAGTCATAACTAAAGACAGGAGATTTCAAATATGTTTTCTTTTTTAAAATCTCTATATGATTTTTTTTGTTTAATGTCTATTCCTATTTCAATTCTTTTAGTATTCAAGGCACTTAAAATGTCATCAGGCAGCAAAAAGAAAAAATTGCATTAATCTTTGGGACTTGATCCATATTTTTTTTAGGACTACAAAGTAGAAAGTATAATTTCAGTTTATCTCACAATTCATGATTTTTCCAGTGCCACATACCCAGATACAACTATTGCTGTTCATCCCTTTTAATACAGATTTAAGAAAAATTCACATACAAACATCAGTGCACTAACAGCACTTAATTCTAGATGCTATCCAATAAAATTCCCCAAATATCCTCCATTCATTAAGGGCTTGTCCACAGAAGTTTTCCTGTTTACTTCATACGGTGACCACTACTCAGTACCCACTGCAGGTGTCAGCCAGGAGGAGATCCAAAACACATAGCCAATAAGAAAATTTGAAATTGCTTCCTTTTTGGAGCATGGTTCAGAAGAAGGTGGAATGCTAGCTTCTGAGTCAATGAAGTGGCAAATAGTACCACATGGAAGTACTTTAAGGCATCAAGATTACAATGTACTGCAAAGATATCAGAGTCAGAAAATGTTGCAAACAGCTGCCTTTGCTTATTCATTCAATAATTCAAAAGGCACTTTGAATATGTAAACAGCATATAAGCTTTTATATGTGAAAGGTGTAAGCCGATTTTCTTAATCTATAACGTGTAAAACCTTCCTGACACAAAAAGGAGAACTAGGCTGACAGGAATCTCATGACTTTCAGCATGGGGAAGTGCAAAGCCCTGCACCAGGAGAGGAATAACCCCAGGTACGCTCTGAGGGCTGACCAGCTGGAAAGCAGCTTTGCAGAGACAGACCAGGTGGTCTCAGTGTACACCAAACTGACCATGAGCCAACAACGCACCCTCACTGCAAAGGTGGCCAACAGCATCCTAGGCTGCATTAGATAGAATGTTGTCTGCAGGTCCAGGAAGGTGATTCTTTCTTTCTACCCAGCACTGATGAGGCCACATCTGAAGGGCTGTATCTGGTTCTGGTCTCCCCAGTAGAAGTGAAACATGGACATACTGGAGAGAGAGTCCAGTGAAGGTCCACAAAGGTGATTAAGAAAATAGAGGATCTTTGAAATCAGGAGAAATTAAGGTAGCTAGGACTCTTTAGCCTGGAGAAGAGAAGGCTCAAGGAGGATCTCATCAATGTGTAGAGATATCTGAAGAGAGGGTGTGAAGAAGATGGAACTAGGCTCTTTTCATTTGTGCTCTGTGACAGGACCAGATACAGTGGACACAAACTGAAACATAGCAAGTTCCCTCTGACCATCAGGAAACAGTTTTTTACTGTGAGTGTGACTGAGCACTGGCACGGGTTGCCCAGAGAGATTGTGGAGTCTCCACCCTTGGTGATATTCAAAAGCCATCTGGACAAGGTCCTGGGCAACCTGCTCTAGGTGACACTGCTTGAGCAGTGAAGTTAGACCAGACGATCTCCAGAAGGCTGTTGGAACCCCAGCCATTCTGTGATTCCATGATGGAGACATTAGTATAGTTTTAAAACAAGAAATGAAGTAAGGAAGGCAACAATGACAGATACATAGCTGTGTTAATTCCAATAACTATTGCTCACATTTATCTGCCTGAAGATTATAACAGAAAAATCTTTAGAACTAGACTAAGCCAGTAAACAGAAAATGTACGGAAGATACGAATAACATCATATGAGTAGTTGGATATCATGGAGCAAGGAAATAATGAGAATAAGAATATAATCTTGTATTTTTTTCACATCAGTACTTCATCCTACAGTATTTTCAAGCTACTTTTACTGTTACTAGTTTTAATTAATAAAATAATGAATTTAACACAGAAAAGTGCAACTATAACACCAATAATCATGTTCACTAACAAATACTTTCTCACTTCAACTAGTTACTACGTTGACAAAGAGTAAGCAAAGATATACTGTACTTTGGCAAAAAACTTGATTTCTTGTTCATATGGGAAGTGCTCTCCTTTGCCTCTGCTGCCACCATCTGCAGAGAGAAGAAAATTAAGCTTCCTGTCATATATTCTAATTACAAGCTACTCTGCCTTTTTCTTAGTGTACCCTATAAACAAATAATACTGGTCATCTTTAAATGTAGATTTAAGATATCACAAACAATATACACAGTAGTTAAAGCGGTATTTTACGACTACCTCATTAGAAGAAAAGTTACAACAAATAAAATGTTTAAAAAATAATTGTCCAAATCTTCATTGCAGTGTAGACATCTATAGTCCAAAGAGATACGGATATTTTTTGTGAGATTAAGATCTGGTCTTATGTTTGCATTTTTCTAGATATTGGTGACAATTTGGAAGCCTGAACTCAGATTCTAAGGGAAAACTTTTCTCCAGTCGTTCCCAGGAGAAACAGCATTACCAAATTTTTACTACTTATTTGTGGACTTTGTCTAAAGAACAAAATTAATGGTTAGAACTACCCAACTTAAATTAAAATTGCTTCACTTCCTCCATTACTATAAAAATGAAATACTCTTTACAGATATAATCTGGTACAGCTCCCAGACTATTTATCCTTTATTTACTATCTTCTTTTTACCAATCCATTAAGGGACGTGAATGGTATTTGTTCCACCAGCATTTCTAGTGTTTCAGTGTTCATTCATTATCATTCTTGCAGTTATGCCAAATCTATATAATTAAGTAGAATGAAGTCATGATAATCAGGCACTGGCAGCAGAAGTAACCCAATGAGTTACCAAGGCCTGACTTTTGCTACTGTAAGTAACCATGGCATATAATCACTCATAAATTTGCTAATTTCCACTTTAAAACTAGATAGGCTTTTGGATGAGCACTGATTTATTCAATGTCCTTGCTGTTCCTGCCATTAATACTGTCAGTTACAGCATCTACGCCTAGACAAGAGGCATGGTATATGCTGTGTCTCATGGTCACACAGAAGTTGCACCTGGCTAGGTTTTTTTGGCTTCTACTGCTCATGTAAGAAGCTGACTTGAGCATTCAAACTTTTTTTTGTGTGTGTCTTTAACAAAAGCAGACCTTTCCTTCATAACACTGTTGATGAAACACATGCTGGGTATCTGTGAAAGAGGTTTCTCTACTCAACTTGCTCTTCTAAAGAAAATAGAGAAAATTTCAGAATGGTACACGACTGGTTTAACTTGCTCTGTGAAAAAGGGATTACATGTGAATAGTAAATATTAGTGTGCACATGTCAGAGATTATCAATTTGTGCACAAATACAAGGAAAGAATGAAAGTCATCATAAACTTTGGCTGAACGCTTTTAATCTGATGAATGAATAAGGGAAACCGGAATGAGTAAGGAAACTACATAACTTTTCAAAATTCATCATCTTCATCAACTATAAAAAACTAGAGGGAAAACCCCTATTCCAAGAATGTGTCCTTTTTTTAAAAAAAAAATATATTGTTTTTAGAATATCAAACATCTTAGTTAATAATTCTTAAGAAAATTCACACGGAGTACTATACCAAACTCCAGAATGTACTGATGGGCTTCATCCACATATCTTATAAGCTGCTGAAGGAAACTGTAGGCAAAGCGTTTCTCAATAGAAGGTGTGTCTAATTCCAGGTCCTTAAGTCCTCTGTAAAAAGAAGCAAGTCATTTTCACACATGCAGAAGGACTCAAAGCAGTCTTACCTCTCCATGTAGTATGACTCCATTTTCTCTAGTAATGATTAACTGCTTACTAACATAAGAATTGTTTTGTGTTTGAAGTAAACAGTACGGTTACGCTTATTTAAGTTTTGAGCAATTTGTTGAGACACAACTCAGGTTTCCCAAGTAGAAAGTGTCCTGGTTTCACTTAGTGAGGAGGGGCTACAGTGGCAGCTTCTGCAAGAAGCTGCTAGAAATTTTCCCCTTTGTTCAGTGGACTCAGCTGGGCCTAAGCCAGACATGCTGTGGCCAGGGCCAAGCCAATTGGTTGCAGAATGTTCTGTGAAAATGTATTTAAGAAGGGGAAAAAAAGAAAAAAAAAAAAAAAAAAGATGATGTGAAGAAGCTGAAGCAGGGGCAGAGAGGGGGAGGCGTGAGCCTGGTGGGCTTTGCAGGCCTCACCCTCCGGCCTCCTGCCGGGTGGCTGATTGGGCCCAACTCGGCCCTGCCCGGCTGCAAGAAGTGGAGAGGAGATGAGATAGATGATGTGAAGAGATCCTGAGAGGCATCTGCCTGCCTGCTGAGAAGAATTTCTTGTGAGAAGAACGGCTGCAGACACCAAGGTCAGTGAAGAAGGAGGGGCTCCTGAAGTAATGTGGCTCCTGGCCAAGATTCCCCTGCATCCTGTGGTGAAGACCATGGTGGACCAGGTTGTCCCCCTGCAGCCCAGGGAGGTCCACGGAGGAGCAGAGATCCACCTGCAGCCTGTGGAGGACCCCACGTCAGGGCAGGCGGATGCCTGAAGAAGGCTGTGGCTCATGGAGGGCTCATGCTGGGGCAGCTGCTCTGGAGGGACTGCACCCTGTGGAAAAATGGCTCACACTGGAACAGTTTCATGAAGGACTGCAGACCATGGGAGCAGGGGAGGAATGTGAGGAGTTCTTCCTCCAAAGAGGAAGGAGCAGTGTAAAGCTACATGTGATGAACTGACCGTAACCCCCATTCCCTCTTCCCCCCTGTGCCGCTCGGGATGGGGAAGAAGGTAGAGATAATGTTAAGCCTGGGAAGAGGGAGGGGTGGGGGAAAGTTATCTTGTTCTCTTTTTCATTATCCTGCTTTGGTTTTAATAATAAACAAATGTTTTTTTCCCAAGTCGAGTCTGTTTTGCCTGTAACAGTAACTTCAATGATCTCTCCCTGTCCTTATCTTAAATCTTGAGCCTTTTTTCTTATATTATCTCTCCCTATTCCATCGGAGGGTGGGGGAGTGAGAGAAAGACTGCTTAGTCTCGTCCTGAGTGGGGCTAAACTACAACAGAAGGTTACAGAAAAATTGGACTAGTCAATCAGATTAATCCAGTATCATTGTAATTTCTTTTCCTTACTTGCAAGGCATTACTGTCCCTTCAGGGATTGATTCTTGGGTGAGGGAGTTTCAAAACTGCCAAAATACTTGGATTTAAACAATCAAACCAGAAGTAAATCTAGTCTCCCTCACCATGACTTTTCTGCTTGTAATGGAAGAAATTTGTAGCTTTGTAGCATTTGTGAAAAATCAGGGGAGAACCAAAACAAAGTGATGGAATTGCAGTTTACCTCTTCCAGCACGTTCGATCATAGTTGCTAGTCTGATTTGAAAATCATATATTCTTTCAACAAGTATGAATCTGCAGAGGGTGATTCCATGACGTGGGCTAATGTCTGCTAGCAGCAGATGGCAATGACATAAGCCATGGAGGATCCTGCAGGATCAGGACTTCAACGACAGCATATGAAAAAGCTATGCCTAACCAGCGAGGGAGTACATCACCCCACTGTCAGAGGCACCAAGTACACTGGTACTCAGTTATTTTGCAAGTTTAAAAAGTATACTTACTGAATATAACTGGCTGTGTAGTGCACATTTCTACTTTAAATCAGAACATTGCTGATGGTGGAGTTTAATTTCAGGAAAAAAAAAGAGATTCTGGAACTAAACCAGCTTTGTCAGCTGATACTTGTGAAAGTACAATAGTGTCTGCTTCATTAAGATTATCTGATCAAGGAGCTTCTCTGTGCAAAAGGAGGTAATAAGAGGGAAGCCATAAACAAGAACACATAGAGATACAAACTTGGTAAATAAGAGATAAAGGAGACCATGTTGGAGACCAAAAGTCTCCAGTTACTAATTAATGGGCCATTAAGAAAATTCAGGCACAGCTTTGAAGAAAGCTACCTGGATTTTGTAACTCCTAACAGGAGGAGAGGATTTGGAATATTTCAGGCAGGTCAGTGGAACTATGCAAACAAATGACAGAATATGGAGGGGAGGAGGATCGAGGAAGAGAAAAGCAGAGAAACGACAAAAAGGGGTATAGAAGGGCACAGTCCCGTGTAAACTGTGGCCTGTCTGCACAGTTGTTTGACCAAGCCCTGCACCTCCTCACTAGAGTTTGTCCTATCTTATTAAATCCTTTCTTAACTATCTTTCTGTGTAATCTCATTCACTATCCCACGTGTATGAGTGTGCTCTGAGGAGTAACTGCCAGCTATGGGCAAGACCGGCGTGAGTGAATACTGGGCCAGCAGCAGTGAATGAGGGTCTCAGCATCAGTACTTGAAGAGCTCATAGCTTTTGGGAACATCTCTATGGGTG
This sequence comes from Tetrax tetrax, assembly GCA_009806455.1. Taxonomy (NCBI): domain Eukaryota; kingdom Metazoa; phylum Chordata; class Aves; order Otidiformes; family Otididae; genus Tetrax; species Tetrax tetrax. Next base: position 77,186 of record WHYT01017386.1, on the reverse strand, counting down.
CTATAGACTTTGGGCCCAGAGTGCCAGCTACTGCAGGGGACTGGCATGAATGAATTTGGTCGTAGCAACTGGAGTCAGACAGTGGAGGGTGTAAGGCACTCCTGGTCTGTCATGCCTACAACTGCAGCAAGTGGGAGTCCCAGTTGTCAGCCCCTGGGGGTGGGAATGCTGTGTCCCAAAAAGCAGCTAATGTGGAGTGGCAGCGTCAGTGAGGGAAGTGAGGGGCTCAGCGTCAGCAGCTGAAGCAGGGCTGTAGGTCTCAGGTCATGTGCCGGAGTGCCATGTGCTTGGCAGGGGGTAGGTGTTTGTATTTTCCTTAAACTCGTTGTGAATGAGGGTGCACTAGATTAGAATGGTCACTGTCAAACGAGACTGGAAAGAAACATGGCAGAAAGTCAAGTAGTAAGCAGACCAAAGAAAAACATGAATTGGATGCTTGTTTGTTTAGAGAGTGCAGTGGTCACAGCAGCAGCAGGTACATCGAGTTTAACTTGACAGAAAGACCTGCGTTTCACTAGCACAGGAGGATGTCGATGTGGCAGGAACTATTTACTAGATCACAGGTTTGTCCAAGTTAACTACTATGTTCCCATCCCTCTTAGCCTTCCACTCCTCCAAAAACCAAAAGCCACTTTTCACTTGTGTTTAAGTTATACAGAAATAAAAAGGATTAGTCAAAAAGGAACACGTAACGTTGAATACAGCTGTGGAGTCTTTTGTCATTTTTGACAGGGGATGAGAAAAGAAACCTTTGCTGACTGACATCCTTCTTTGTACATCCTACTCCACTGAAGGGAAGTAAATTGAATTATTTCAGCTACTCTGAAAGATTTTAACTAGAATTATTAGATTAGCTGTGGGACTCTACAAATGGGCTGAATTTTATATGTGATATATAATAAAGGAAGTAGGCAGATTTCAAGTAGATGTGCTAGGCTAATTAATTCACAATGATTATTTAAATCCACCTCTGTGACT
>WHYT01017386.1:53539-65372 GCA_009806455.1 Tetrax tetrax | reverse complement strand
TTTGAAGAAAGCTACCTGGATTTTGTAACTCCTAACAGGAGGAGAGGATTTGGAATATTTCAGGCAGGTCAGTGGAACTATGCAAACAAATGACAGAATATGGAGGGGAGGAGGATCGAGGAAGAGCAAAGCAGAGAAAAGACAAAAAAGGGTATAGAAGGGCACAGTCCCGTGTAAACTGTGGCCTGTCTGCACAGTTGTTTGACCAAGCCCTGCACCTCCTCACTGGAGTTTGTCCTATCTTATTAAATCCTTTCTTAACTATCTTTCTGTGTAATCTCATTCACTATCCCATGTGTATGAGTGTGCTCTGAGGAGTAACTGCCAGCTATGGGCAAGACCAGCGTGAGTGAATACTGGGCCAGCAGCAGTGAATGAGGGTCTCAGCATCAGTACTTGAAGAGCTCATAGCTTTTGGGAACATCTCTATGGGTGCTATAGACTTTGGGCCCAGAGTGCCAGCTACTGCAGGGGACTGGCATGAATGAATTTGGTCGTAGCAACTGGAGTCAGACAGTGGAGGGTGTAAGGCACTCCTGGTCTGTCATGCCTACAACTGCAGCAAGTGGGAGTCCCAGTTGTCAGCCCCTGGGGGTGGGAATGCTGTGTCCCAAAAAGCAGCTAATGTGGAGTGGCAGTGTCAGTGAGGGAAGTGAGGGGCTCAGCGTCGGCAGCTGAAGCAGGGCTGTAGGTCACAGGTCATGTGCCAGAGTGCCATGTGCTTGGCAGGGGGTAGGTGTTTGTATTTTCCTTAAACTTGTTGTGAATGAGGGTGCACTAGATTAGAATGGTCACTGTCAAACGAGACTGGAAAGAAACATGGCAGAAAGTCAAGTAGTAAGCAGACCAAAGAAAAACATGAATTGGATGCTTGTTTGTTCAGAGAGTGCAGTGGTCACAGGAGCAGCAGGTACATCGAGTTTAACTTGACAGAAAGACCTGCGTTTCACTAGCACAGGAGGATGTCGATGCGGCAGGAACTGGTTTGTCCAAGTTAACTACTATGTTCCCATCCCTCTTAGCCTTCCACTCCTCCAAAAACCAAAAGCCACTTTTCACTTGTGTTTAAGTTATACAGAAATAAAAAGGATTAGTCAAAAAGGAACACGTAACTTTGAATACAGCTGTGGAGTCTTTTGTCATTTTTGACAGGGGATGAGAAAAGAAACCTTTGCTGACTGACATCCTTCTTTGTACATCCTACTTCACTGAAGGGAAGTAAATTGAATTATTTCAGCTACTCTGAAAGATTTTAACTAGAATTATTAGATTAGCTGTGGGACTCTACAAATGGGCTGAATTTTATATGTGATATATAATAAAGGAAGTAGGCAGATTTCAAGTAGATGTGCTAGGCTAATTAATTCACAATGATTATTTAAATCCACCTCTGTGACTCTTTCATTGACTTACTAATGTTCAAGTCATACAAGTCTCAGATATGCTTTCAGCCTTTCCTAGTGACTCACATTTCCTAAGTCACTCTAATAAGGCAGACAAGCCTCCAATTTAATTAAAATTTTATTCACGCTGCATTTAATAAGTAAATATGTCATATTAAAACCAAAAAGAATTATGCATGTTATTCTTCAGAGAATAGCACGTATTTCTACTGAATTATGACTGTTCTGTTGATTATTATATTTATTCACTATTATTACATTTACTCCGTGTATTGTTAAAAAAAAAATTCTTAAAAATATCACTTTTCAGTTTTAAAATATTTTAATAACACTACAGATTAACTTAATTGAAAGAAATGAGTGCTTGTGCCTTCCAAAAACCCTGCTACTAACTCTGTAATCCATTCCTTCCCTACAATGTTCTATATGAAGGTGCTCATCCTAACTCCTAGATACTAAAACCAAAATATGACCATATATATATATATATTTAATTTTTTTTAATAGGCTACTGAGTAGTATTAGAAACCTTCTGCAATACCAATACTGAACAGAGAATTACCTGGAGACAATATATCCATTAATCTGTAGAAATTTCAGAATATCCTGTGCTTTTTCTCTGTCCTTGGCTTTTTCTTTGGCTGTGAGCGTATCATAAGGGACAAGAAGAGGATGGTTGCCTCCTCCTACTATGGAACATCGAAAGAATTAAAAATTAGTTGAAGAGTTATCTGTTGACATGGTGAGTCCTAGTATGTAAAAGCACTGTCATAGTAAAACATAGAACTTTATAGTAAAATCTATCTGAACTAACAGGAATGCACTTTTCTGTTTCTTTACACAAACCTAAAACATATTCAGTTAGAAATGTTAGACATGGCTGCAAACATAGTTCTAACATAATAAATTGCTACAAATACCAGGTAATTATGTTGAACCTACTGCAAAAACTCTTAAGGAAGAGAATAGTGCTTAACAGTGAGGAACGTGTATTATAATTACAACTTCATTTAATGAAATTTAAAATATTTCAACAAATAACAAATCATTTAATAATAAAACCAAGATATAAACAAATATATTAACATATACAGAGTCTTGCTTTTAAACATCCGCAAGACAGCAAAAAGGGTTCATGGAATTTAGTAAGATATATGCTTATCTAAAAACATATGAAAATGAAACAATTCTACTTTACAGTAATTAATTAAAAACAGAAAATTAGAGTACATTATTCGAATGTGGAACAGACAACTGTCCAATCTGAGTAAAAGAATGCTGCCAAAACAGAGAGGTAAACAGAATAAGTTGCATTTGTATTGCTTACAAATAGCTGATGTATTGATACCTCTCTGAATGTAGATAGTTAATTTGGCAGGAAAATAGAGTCGCTATTGTTAATACAAATATCTCCATAAAAAGTAGCATTCTTAGGATTTCACCTTCTAAAATCATCATATAGCAGAATACAATAAATTCTTATGATAATTGGTATGACACACAAGGAAATTGTAAGGGTAATGATCACACTTATCTCAGAAAAAAAATACTAGAGCAAATCTCTAATAATATTTTTTCTTTAAAGGAACAAATTCTTTCTAGAAAATATTGGAGACATATCCTTAGGTGATTTTGTAAGTCACATATTCTAAAATTTTCCACTAATCTTGGCTGAATCTGTTTAATGATATTGTAATCTAGTGGGCAAGTCTGATGGGGTTTTTTGTTTGTCTCGAGTGTTTTTAGGAAGTACAGCCTTGAACATTGGGATGATTGGATTTTATTCACAAATGTGATCTAATTCCACCTATTACAGTTGAAGACAGACATGCAAAAATGCATATAAGCATAGTAGGCATACATGCCTTGTCTATGGAAGTCATTAAGTCTATAATAGATCATCCAGTTACAAGTAATACTTGCAAAGTGTTCAATGAAGGGGAATGACACTTGCAATTTTCAGGTGGCTAACATACTTGTGATGTTAAAAGCCTTAAATTAAAAATAGGAGAATTCTGTACCTGAAGTCTGCATTACTCTTCTGTTCCTTACACACATATAAAAAAATATTTCAATACTAGCATATGCATATGCTGAAGGAAAAACCCTACACTCTTGAGGACCTGAAAAATACATCTGTTTTATACACGAAGAAACTCTCCATCAGAAGCCTCTGCTTCATTCACTGTAGTTGTGCCTAGCCTTCTCAGTACTATGCTGCTTTGCACAACATTACAAATACTAGAGAGTTCTCATCAAAGTGCTGTTCAAAGGCAAAAATCTGCTTTCGAAGCTGCCACATACAGTAGGATTCATTTAAATATCTAGTCTTCCTGTAGCCTGCAATTTCCCAGACTTAGCCCATCCTGTGGCTACCTATCCTGAATAAAGTTTTTTCTTAGAAAATACTATAAAAATTAAAATAAAAGATATATTAAGCAGAAATATATTTAAATGCATGGAAATTCATAGTGATTTATCAAAGGCACATCTAGGTGGGCTTTTACTTTGTTATAAAACCTTAACGACTGTATCTTTACTGGAAGCTTACAACTAATTAAAAAAGCAGGCATACAATTAAAAAAATAAAGGCCAAGTCTGGTGCATACAATTAGATTTGACATCTTCAGACAAAACAAAACCTTAGCATCAGTCATTTGCAAATGAAAACTCGCTGTTTCCCCAAATACTATTTCCTCCATGTGCAAATATAGGGTTATCTGTATTAAAAAAAAAATAGCTTTAACACAAATAAAGAAATTATTCCAACGCTGAGGAAAAATAGTAAGTTACACAATACATGACAAAATTTGTCATTTAGGCAAGCAGAGATCGTGGAGCACACACAACTTTTATGTGAAATCAAGACTCTGCTTTAGGTTTCTCCATTTGTCAATTCAATACATGATATGTATAGTTCTTAGTAAACATCCTTTTAGTTCTACCTGCAATAAAAGAAGTCATTCAAACGAAATCAGAGCCCACAGGACAACAGTTTGATAGATTAAGGCTAGAAGGAAAATGTATTAAAGTAGGTTAAATTTATTTACAAACTTTGACTTCTCTTCCTTTGATATATTTGAATTGGTAAACTACTTCAACAGCAACAGTTACACTCAGTACTAGAAAAACTTCCAGGCACTAAAAATCACAAAATATTTAATTAAGAATAGGTACTTTACTGTTTCTTTTTTGTCAGTTTAAATTTGCTGTTCCTTTTTTTTTTTTTAACCTGTTTTCTCAAATATATGACCTAACCTAATCATAGAAAACTTAAAATACTGTAAATATGTATAGCTAATATTACCTTTTGCTTCAAGCTCCATTTTCTTTTTCTTTGCCCATATGTTATGGTAGTTTTCAGCCATCATCTCAGCCATAGCCTTAGGGAAATTGAGAGCTTAGTGATATGTGTTGCAATGGTTGACCCAAGAAAGGCAATTTTCTGGTTGATATTAAATAACAAGTTTTGTTCTCTGGGAGCTTCAATACAATCACACTGTAACAGCTCACCGAAAAACAAGAGCTTTTATTGAAAAAAATACGACACAGAACTTGGGGAGGATGGATGTACGTATAGAATTAGGAACCTGGTGCTGAAGAGAAAACTGTTAATATGAAAAAAGAGGAAACACAAAGCGGAGTATAGTCTGCAGAGCACTGGGTGTCAAACGAGGACTTGATTCTCAAAACAATGCCTGCAAGAACACCCTGAAGACCCTGGTAAGGGAAACAAGTCAGAGGATTGAATCAAGATTGTTCCTGCTAGCTGCAGCAGACTGACCATAAAGCCACAGACAGAGCCTGGTCAAGGTGGATACTCCTTTGTCTGAGCACACTGTTAAAAGTGCCAACCATTTTACCAGGGACTCCACAGATGCAGCCACAGTTTTTTATTCAGCATTAAATTCTCCTCCAGTGTGCAGAACAGACAAGTAAATTCTTCCTATAAAACAGACTCTTTCAGACTGGTAATCTAGGAGCTAGACCATAAACAAAGTAAAACACAGGCGAACTTTCCAGTCTCTAACTAGTAGAAACTACTCTTTCAACATGAAATAACTTTTTAAACCCACCTCCTGTCTTTCTTATTGTATACCCTTTAGTTGTACATAGTGGTGGAATTTTCTGTAGACTTCACTTTTCACTTCTTTCATGGACCTACAGAAACATTCTTCTCATCTTCAGTAAGAGTTTTGAGTAACCAATATTTCTGAACACCAACTTTTTTGGGAGAATACTCATGAATTCAGGTAAGAACTTGAAACTTTTCCATCATATCTTGTTTGTCTATAGGACAATTTGTTTCATAAACTTTTCTCCAATTGATACATTATTACACATATCTCTCCTGTATGGTAGATGCCTTCTATCATGCACACTCTGGTCCTGGTGTTTTGATAATTCAGATTAGAACCTTGAAAGAATGTAGTGTAGTCTGAGTTTTCATTCCTTGTAAAGCAAGGTACTATGAAGATGGTCTCAGGGCAAGATGTAGCTGCTCATGGAGCCAGGATATGACCAGGTGATCACTTAAGATGAAAATGAGAAGTATTTCCCAGCCTTACAGTTTTAAACATGGTGATGATCCCTGCCAGCAGGGTATATGCACAGGATGATGTAAACATTAAATAGCACCAATTCTTATGTACTAGTTTGGAAAAAAAAAATTAAAAAATCAACTTTGTTCAAAACAAGTATCTCTTCACAGCAATTTAAAACAAGGCTGAAGAATCTAACCTTGAACTCCAACTTTGATGATATCAAACATCGAAAAAAAGTTCAAAATTACATACAGTCTGTTTTTAAAACTCAGATCTCATTAATACTAACATGTTTGGATATTTCCTGAATGACAGTATCAGGAAAATTAATACCTGAAATTGCATTTTAATTACATTTGCTTAGCTTTGAAATAACAGATTTTGAAGCTGGTTTTAAAGAAGACCTCTCTTCTTAATTAAGGACAAACACATCATGAAGCCAACCAGCTCTGCTTTATAGCTGAAGGCTACAAAGGAAAAGAAATTAATGACAAATATTGAAGTGTATAACACAAAAAGGGTAAACAAAGGAGTAATAGAAGTTCTAATGCCATTTCTTTTCTGTTTTGTGACAGGCTCGTTATTTTTCTCTGGGTTTGGTTTACTGCATCATAATACTACGATGGTGGTCAAATCAAGGGTTGTCTCGCATTAAACAAAGTCTGCAGAGTCTTCTGACTACACTGAGTCTATACAAATGTTAAATGATGTAATTAAAATGAAGCTGTTCCATAGGTTTAACATAAGAGTGTAATAATAGAAGTAGCATTATTCAGTTATCAATTTTAGTAACTCTTTGCACTGATCAGCAATTGACTGAATTTTTAAACTCAAGTATGATAGTTAATTTGCAGCAAATTCTCATTATTGTAAAGCTAGTCAGCAGTCTACAACAGTTAGAAATATAAAACTAGAAACTACAAGATAGTAATCAAGGTGGGAAAATCCAGTTACTTTACTACTGCTGCTGGTTTCAGTGCACTATGACAGAGCTCAGTATGGCCAAACTTAATCCTGTGTTTCAGGAGCGTTTTGTAGTCAGCTTTGAACGTCATGTTGTCATCGCTAGATTGATACAAAAACTTATGTTCACTAATTATAACTATCTAGTGTATGTCTACATAACATTGTGATCACATTTACAGTAAATTAGTAGACTGTAAAAACTAGCACCATACTCCCTCAGACACACTAACTTTCTAAAGACAGAAATATCATTTATCAACTTAAAAATATTGTTCCAAATAACAGCAATCTACTGATAGATCTGCCAAAATTCTACCTTCAACTTCTTCATTCTCTATTCTCATAATATTTTTTTTGCAGTAATGGTTCCTGATTCTTATTTCTTCAGTTTAGTAAAAAGAGCAATGACAAAATGTTTTGGGAAGATGGTGAAGAAATGAATGATAAACAGAAAAAAAAAGCTGATGCTGCAAGCTCTTCTAAACAGGATTCAAACAACAGATGTTCTCAAAGAGAGCTGGGAAAAGCAATCCAGGACTAAAACAAACTTTGAAGCTTTTCAACACAAACCATGTTTTTTAAAGCAACAGAAGATCAAAGAGCAATGATGAAAAAGACCAAAAACAATTTCAACAAACCAAAATCAAAGCATATCAAAGAAAGTAACATAAGGTGGCAAATTTGTTTAAACAAACTAGCAGAAAATTAAAAATTAAATTGTAAAAGAAGAGTAGACATATTAAGTGTTTCTGACTTACATGTAAGTCTCTGGAGAGGGTGACATTGCTCATATCAATTGCTCGAGGAGTGTAACCATGGGCTGTATCTACAGAGATCTGAAGGACAAATGTGCAGAACAGTGGAGTTACACAAGCATTTGCTATGAAGAAGTTAACATCAACAAGATACTGCAAGTAACGAAAGAACTTAAGGAAAAAGTCACTTGTATATCTCTAGAAAGCCAAACGATTCTATGTAGCTCAACTGAAAACATATCAAGAGTGACAAACTTAAGTGAGGTTTAGGCAAAGGTCTATAGATTTTGTTCCCAAAGACAGAGAGCCATCAGACATAAATTCCCTGCATTCAAATGCAAATTTCACTTGAATTCGTTTAAGATTTGAACTCATTATGGATAATGCTGTACCAAAATTATGATGAAATCTCTGCATTTTCTGGAGATTTTTTTTTTTTCTCAGCAGGTGAAATCTCAGGCAATCTAGTTTAAGTCAAATTCAGGCAAAAATCAAATTTTGAATTTGGCTTTTCAACCCTATTTCTACATGTGCAAATAGAATCTCCTAAATATATATCTTTTTTCCTTCTGTCCCTCTTCCCCACTCAGAAAGTACCACCATTTTGTCATTCTTTCTTTCTACTGGCTAAATTTGTCACAGGTTTGCTCATTACATTACAAAAATGTTTAAAGAAGGATAAGCAATGATGGAGATTCCCTGCATGGCAACCCACTGATGCAAGAAACGTGGCTAGAAGGCATTGCTTCTATGCATCATGCCTCAATGCAAAGAGGCATTGCTGGGCTTTCCTCTATGGATTCTGCTGTAACAAATTCATGTCCCACATAAGTACACCTTCTTTTAGAAAGAACAGTGTCCAGAATTCTGTTCCCATGTCCGATATTATGTTCATATGCATGTACACAAGCAAGTATAAGGCCTAGAAGTTCAAAGGCCTCCTTTTAAAAAGCAGGTATTTTTAATTGAGAATAACACAAAGGACATACAAGCAGCACACAGTAAATAAATACTGATAAATTATTGTTTTCTAAAGCAAACAATGCAAGAATTGTTACATTAACATAAAGATACTGATTAAATATACTTAAAATTTCTCAGCTGAACACAGGAAAATGCTATCTGGGGTTATGTGTGAGAATAGTACAACACATTTTAAACACAGGATGGGTATCAGTATGAGAGCGCATTCTGAAAATTACAGACATATTTTAGGCTTCAGAAAGTCTTCCAGAAAAGTTATTTAATTTCATTACAGTAAGGGAAGAGTGTAACTTAGCTACAACAGCTGTTTCCATAAGTTGATATCTCAACTGTAAAGCTATTCATTCTAATGAGCTCCTTATGCTTAAAGTATATAATACATCTGCCAGTACAGTCTTTGGAGCTGGTATTACAGATACCCAAAACTCAGGAAATTTGGAAGTCAAAAATTTTGGAAGGCAATTATAGTGTGCAAACTATAATGTGTAGTTTAGCTCAAGTACTAAATGAAATCGCTTGATACATACTTTCTAGTGTCTATAGAGAGTGATGAAGTAGGTTCAACTATTAATTTTTCACAGCAATATCACCACTCACACATGTAAATAGCGCAGAGCTGAGTGGAAAGATTTTTTCGCTCCATTTTCTTTCCCCTTTTGGTTTGGCTCCATGGGTGTCTGTGTGAATGCGAGAGAAAGAAATTTTCTCCACTCTCCAGTTTAATGGCAAAGTACATGGAACTCTAAGAGAATATAGTGCCAGTATTGTTATGTTTTTTATCCTTAGACCATTTTGATTTAAGAAAGCTATTCTAAAAGAAAAAAACCTATCTTTAACATTTTCAGAATTGTGGCTGTCTATAGATGTAACTTTTATGGTGCATTAACATTGATGTTTGCATTAATTTTCCTTCAAAAAAAATAATGTATCCTTATTTATTTCTTTACACCAAATTCCAAATCTAGCAGACTAAAATCATATTAATACTCATTATTAATATGTTATCACCTACGGATGTAAATAATTCCCCTAAATCATGTAGTTAACTTTAAATCAAGCATACAAATATATTCCTATTTCAGTTAATTTTTTTTTTTTTTTTTAATGTTTATTAACAATATTACTTTGGAACAGGGAAAGAAAGCTTCAGCTTCAGTGATTAGAAATCCAATTCAATCTTCAGATTTGTACATTGCTTGTGAAAAATGCTTTCATCTATTTTTATGCTACAAGTTTATTTAATTGCTTGTAAAATCAGACTGGAGAGCAAATTTTGCACGCCTTTTTAAAAATATGTTTTTAATAAAATGGCTTACTTGACTGGTTTGAGATATGCGACGTGTACGATTATACAGTGCCATGGAATCTCCCTCTCGTGTCCTTTCAATTCGCCATCCCCATGCCAGCATAGTTTTTAGTGATTCTTTGATCGGCCATCGATAAATTTCTTTCTCCTAGAAGAACAGACATTGAATACATGCTTTTTTTTTTATGTAGCTATATAGAGATAAAATAACCATTGAGCTTTTGCCTGGTAATACTGAGATGCAAAGAAATGTACAGAAATCAGCCCTTATGGCCCACGGACACTGCAAAGAAGCAAATAAATCATCTAAGATATAAAAAAATTTATTTATCATTTCAGAGGCAGGCAGAAGAATTCTAGCCCTGCAGGAAGCTGATGATCATAGGGATAATCATGTTAATGGCATGCTCAGATATTAATTCAAAGGTAGAGCAGTAATTACCAGGAGTAATGCAGTCTTTTGTCTGCTACACAAAACCATTAAAAAAGTCTATGTTGGAATGGACCTCTGGACATCATCTGGCTCAAACTTCTGTTGAGGTCAGATAAGGTAACCTAATGGAGCTATCAGTGGTTATCAACATTAGGTTATCTATGGCTTGCCATGTCATGCTTTGAATATTTGCAGCACAGGTGATTTCACCACTTCTCTGGAAAAACTATTCCAATGTTTAAGTTGTCAAGATAAGGATTTCCAGAAAGCATTTCTGCTGGAGCAACTTACACCCACTGCCTCTTGTCCAGTCATTGTGCATTCCTGTGAAGAGAATACATCCATCTTCTCTATAATTAGCATTTAGGCACTGGGGAACCAAGATTATATCCCTGTCAGCTTTCTCTTCTTTAAGCTGAACAAACCCAGTTCCTTCAGCCTTGCTTCATTTATCAAGTTCCCCAGCCTTCTAATCATCTTGGCAGCACTCTGCTGGAGACCAGACAAAGCCTAAACCTAAGTATTCACTAAGAAAGCCAGCATTCCTGTATGACCTTACTGTAAAAATATACTGCAATATGACATTTCAGTTTCACCATAAATTATGCCACATAAATTCAGCCATGAGAGAAAAATAGATTGAGGGGCGAATTTATTGTACAACAAAACCCTTCTACGTCTTTTTGAGATTTTGAGGAAAGCAACAACCACACATTAGATCAAGTACTCTAAATAGATTTTTTTAAAGTGATGTAAACACAAGGTGGTATTTTAACAGTGAATGAAGCAATCTTCCAACCATCTTGAATGAAGAACGAATGAATTCTTTACCTTTTCAGATAGTAACTTATATTGTTTCATTAATGGTTGCACCTTCGCAGATTCAGAATATGTTTCACCGTATGTCCATCCATTGGCAAACTGGAAACAGTAATAGTAAGAGAAAAAAAATGGAGAAAAGCAAAAAGTTACTAAAAAGTCCTGGTTTTACTGGTACAAGGGAACTGAAGAATGCTTCTGCAGGGCTGTTTGCTTAAAATCTCCTTTCTATTACTTTGTCAACATTTTCTCAATCGACATTTATTTTATCTACATGTAATGGAAGGAATTTTGTAGCATGTCATCTTTTTGAAAATTAATTATTAGAAAAAGCTAATATTTCAATACATTTTTCTTTTAAATATTTACATGGAGCAGCGTAATGTGCTATAGTTGAGGAACTATTTTTAATACTAGACACACAAACAGCACAAATGAATAAAATCCTTAAAGAGGTTTTTGGATTGAAAAAAAAATGAAATTTCAAGTCGATAAAACTCTTAATCAATTAGCAAGTATATTTACTCAAAAGTCCACAACAAAAATAATGAAATTATGAAACATTATTTTTAAATACTCATGTGCACTTACAGAACTTTCCCCCTAAAGGCACTTCCAGAACA
>WHYT01017386.1:16206-46075 GCA_009806455.1 Tetrax tetrax | reverse complement strand
GAAAAACTAAAGTATCAAAAACGTTGTTCTTAGTGTGTCCTCTATGTCCCCAAGTCACAGACAAGAAGAGGAAAAATTAGTTGTACATCTAAAGGCAATCCCAAACAACAAATACCTGGCAATAGCAAAGTATGAAAACCTAGTCCTACTCAGGGGCAGATTTTCTTAAGGCACAGAATGATCATTCTAAAATATTTAGCTAAGATTTAAATTCAGAATTTATTTTAACAGTTTCTCAGAGAAAAAGAAGATTGTCTCAACATCCCTTTGCAAAGTATGTTGGCAAAATATTACAAGTCCTCATCAGTAAAGAGCTGACAGAATTCCCTTTTTACTAGTCAGAACAAACACCAAGATGGAAAAATGCAGATATTCATAGCGTAAATGCATAGAAATAGAGACAGGTATTAAAAACAAACAATAAGTCCTGAAGTGTAGAAGTGAGGATTTTGATAATGAAAAAATATACCCTCAATACTGTGCAGTTCTGTTATACTTCTCATGGATCAGAGAAGAAAAAAAAAAAAAATCAATCCATACAATGCATTTGTATATCTTCAGATTTAAATAATCTATTATGACCTATTTATTATTTAAATTGTTAGATGATTAAAGAAAAAAGGGAGAGCGTGCATAAAATATAAAAGGACAAAAGTTTTATCATTCATTTAGAACCACAGAAGTCTCAGAAACACGGACTTTAACAGTCTAAGATGTATTTGAAAACATTTTTTTCCAAAATAAATTCTATTACACAATGGCCAGACTTCAGGTTTGCTTTTGGACAACATGTGAGTGCTAATATATATGTACATATTTTTAAATCTATCCAAGAGGAAAAGCAAGTTTACTCTTAGAGAAGTCCCTGATGATGTGCTGAATATGATTTAAGAGGAAATAAAAACAATGCAGCCCTACTTCAGAAAGTTCACACCAAATTATACAGGAAAAGCATCACAGATAGGAATTCACATGCTGCCTAAACTGAAGTAATGTTTAATCGCAGAAATTAGCAAAGGTATTCACAGTAGATCGCACTCTATTCTCATTTAGCCTTCATTATTTCCTCCTCTTTTCACATTCAAAAATTACACTTTCAGGTGCATGATTAACTTGTAGCTATCTCGTTAGACTACTATAACCTGTTTGCTAGCACAAACCCATGAGGAATATGAATGGTACTTTCAAAACAGAAATTCATGAGTAGATAAAAGTAGGAGTCCATTGTTAGAGCACTGAAAATCAGCTTACTGTCAGTGAAACCTTTGAAAAGTTCTAGTTCAATCTTCAGATAGAGTTACTTGTTTAGGTGTCAACGGACAAAATCATTTGCCCATGCTAACATCATGGTTCTCTTCATATTTTCCCAAAACCTGACTTGCCAAAAAGATCTAACTATTTCCTTCCTGTTCAGTTCAGCTATATGGGAAAGTCACTGCAGTCATGACCCTCAGGATCAAATAAACTTAGATGAACAGCTCTCAGTGAGCTGCAGTTGTTTTTTCCACCCTAAAAAAACCTGAAGAACCATAGCCATGCAGGGAACGCCAAGTTACTATCTGGTTTTTGCATCACATAAAACATCATAAAGCATTAGGAAGGTCCCCTTCAGGGCACTATACCAAATTATCAACTGCTTTTCTCACACATGGGTGCTAAAGAATGGCTGCTCTGGCTTCTTCAGTTTGACAGAACACTTCTTGGGGGACTCAACCAAATTACGAAGTCCTTGGCAGGGGAAGACCATGCAGCAGGTCCTGGCTTTGAGACCAATGATTTAAATTCCTCATCCGAGGTCAGAGACCATAATCTGGTTAGTAGAAGTCTGCATAATTCTGAGGAGTATTTTGGCAAATCAGATGTAAAATGCAATTAATCCTGATACGTAGCTTTTAGAGCATAAAGAAATATTAAATAAGAAAAGATTAAATATCTTTGTTCAAAGTTGTGGTGAGAAAGCACTAAAAGGGACTGCTGAAAAACAGCAATAGGTAAGCTGGGAAACGATACACTTCTCAGAACTGTTGATGAAATTGGAGGAATCTTTAAGAAATGTGTTATCCCAGAAAGGAAAAAACCCAACATTTTTCTTGTGCATTAGGAATCAGAACCAGAAAATACAGAGAAATCTTTGGGGGCTGACAACAAAATGTTGAAGATTATTATAAAACATATACTGCTTAGATTTCCAATCACAAACCACAGAAAAACAATCTGTTTTCCAAGAGCAAGGAAAAACAATGCAGAGGGCAGAAGTAAAGGCACATACAGAATATCAACGGCTCTTCTTTTGTGCACTGGACTCTGCCCCCTACCCCCAGAAGGTTTTCTATTGTGTTTCTACATAGGCTTAAAAAAAAAAAAAGGAGATCATTAAAGGAGAAGCAAACATTAGCCACGGACTTCATAATTCTTTATGGATGTATTAGTAAATTAGACTGAATTCCTGCCAAAGTAGAAATTTGTCTTTTAAGAATTATGGTCTTAGATTATTCCACAGTGGAGATAAGATAACAAAGAACATAGAGAATACTCTCCATGCAAGGACTTTCTGTCGCATTTTGTTACAAGGAATGCTGTTGAATATTAAAACATACTTTTACCTTGAGAGGCATCTTTGCATGTTCATTTAATAGAGGAACATCAAAGACTAATCTTCTCAGCAAATGCTGCATCATGGAAGGTCGCAACTGCCTAAAAGCAGAGAAACCATTTCAAAAGGTGTACCAGCAGAGTTTCACATAAATAATTAATAAATAAAGGTAACCTATCAGTTCTACACCATTAAAACTCTTCAAATTCATAAAGCAATAGGATTTTGCTTGTGCTACTAAAAAAAATGTGTCTAAAAGAAAACCACCTGAACAAGCTTCAAATCAAATCCTTTAAAGAAGCAGAGAAAATACCTGATCTATAGACAGAGAAAATTAGGAAAAGAAAAAACCCTGAATGTTGATAATATGTATTTTGATGGACTGGAGGGATACAGGCTCTTTAGGAAGGACAGGCAGGGGAGCTGAGGAGGGGGTGTCACTCATTTGTCAACAACCAGGTGGAGCGCATGGCGCTCTGCCTGGGGATAGATGAGGAGCCAACCAAGAGCTTATGGGTCAGAATTAAAGGGAAGCCAGGGACACATGATATTACAGAGGGGGTCTGCTATGAGCCACCTGACCAGGAAGACTGAGGGGATGAGACCCTCTATACACAGACTGGAGCAGCCTCACAGTCACGAGCCCTGGTCCTCATGAGGGACTTCAACCTCCCTGATATCTGTTGGAGGGACAACACAGCAGGGCACAAGCACCTCAAAAGGTTCCTGGAAAGTATTGATGATAGCTTCCTTCTCCAAGTGATAAAGTAGCCAATGAGGAGACGTGCTACACTGGACCTTGTTCTCACCAACAAGGAGGGGACGGTGGGGAATGTGAAGCTCAATGGCAGCCTTGGCTGCAGTGACCATGAAATGGTGGAGTTCAAGATCCTTAGGGCAGTGAGGAGAGTGCACAGCAAACTCTCTATCCTGGACTTCAGGGGAGCAGACTTTGGCCTCTTCAGGGATCTGCTTGGTAGAGTGCCACGGTATAAAGCCCTGGGGGGAAGAGGGGCCCAAGAAAGCCAGTTAATATTCAAGGATCAGCTCTTCCAAACTCAGGAGCAATGCATCCCAACAAAGAGGAAATCAGGAAAAAAAACCAGCAGGCAGCCTGCAGGGATGAACAAAGAGCTCCTGGATCAATTTAAAAACAAAAAGGAACCCTACAGAGGGTGGAAGCAAGGACAGGTAGCCTGGGAGGAATGCACGGAAATTGCCTGAGCAGTCAGGGATTTCTTGAGGAAGTCCAAAGCCCTGACAGAATTAAATCTAGCCAGGGACATCAAGGCTAGCAAGAAAAGCTTCTTTAGGTACATTGGGGATAAAAAAGACAACAAGACAACTAGAGAAAACGTGGGCTCTCTCCAGAAGGAAATGGAGACCTGCTTACCCAGGATATGGAAAAGGGTTACATACTTAACTTTTTTGCCTCAGTCTTCACTGGCAAGGGCTCTAGCCACACTGTGCAAGTCACAGAAGGCAAAGGCAGGGACTGGGAGAATGAAGAACTGCCCACTGTAGGAGAAGATCAAGTTCAAGAGCATCTAAAGGAACCTGAAGGTACACAAGTCCATTCTCCCCCTGTTCTGCCCTGGTGAGACCCCTCCTGGAGTACTGCGCCCAGTTCTGGAGCCCCCAACATAAGAAGGACATGGACCAGTTGGAGAAGGTCCAGAGGAGGGCCATGAAGATGATCAGAGGGCTGGAGCACCTCTCCTACGAGGACAGGCTGAGAGAGTTGGGGCTGTTCAGCCTGGAGAAGAGAAGGCTCCGGGGAGACCTGATAGCGGTCTTCCACTACCTCAAGGGGGCCTACAAGAAAGATGGGGAGATCTGTTCAGTAGGGCCTGTTGTGAAAGGATGAGGGGTAATGGTTTTAAAATAGAGGGAGGTAGATTTAGATTGGATATCAGGAAAAAAATTTTTACAATGCGAGTTGTAGAACACTGGCACAGGTTGCCCAGAGAGGTGATGGATGCCCCATCCCTGGAAACATTCAGCGCCAGGCTGGATGAGGCTCTGAGCAGCCTGATCTGGTTGGGGATGTCCCTGTTCCTTGCAGGGGGGTTGGACTAGATGACTTTTGAAGGTCCCTTCCAAATTTAACCATTCTATGATTCTATGATTCTATGATTCTTTGAGATTGCAGATACCTAGACAAAATTTGTCCTGTAGGTGTCAATAATGAGGTATAACAATGTTAGCCATTTATTAGGATTTCAAATGTAAAACATAAATAAAATCTTAGTAGAACTGTAGTATCTAATCATCAACCATATGGCTAATCTGTACAGCTAAAAGTATTTAAATGGCACTTCAATGTATACAGAATTTCGCATTTCCAGAGCATTGTCTTTTTGCAGTACGTCCTCTTAGTTAATTGCCAAGATTTTAATTTAAAAAACTCTGTAATAACAAAATATCTGAGGACCATATATGAGTGATGAATAAAGTTGCAAACTGAACAGAGTGTAATAAAAATATCATCTGCCAGAAAAAGAAAAATCCCATTATACTACTGGTGCCATAGTTCTGCATTCTTATACTATAAATGTCATAGATTACTTTATCAATTAGCATTCCAGTACAGCCAGAAGTATTTTCTTACCCACAGATAGACAACAAACACTCTTCAATAGAATCCCGCTGAGCTTTCGTAAGAGAGCATCCCTTTGATAGTCTGTACACAGTATGTAATAAGGAATCAATGAGGGAAGCATGGTGCTCTGTGCCAGCAAAAAGAGGAGCACATCTGGTCAACAGAGGCAAGACTGCTGTGCAAAGGTATCGATTCAGAGCCAAAGCCATGTCCGTAGCACTTAAAGCAGCCTAGGAATTAAATGGAACAAATTAGATTCGTCTCATCAATGCTATTACAAATGAAAATATCTTGTTTATTTTTCTTTTGTAGTAGTTATAAAGAGGGAAAGTTCCAAAACACACAAATGAGGATTTGATACCTACTGGAAGCTGGAGGTCTAGCTTCTTAGCTTGCCTCTAACGTCTCACAGATGGCTTTTCTTTTGTTTTGTTTTTAATGAATGAAAACATAAACACTAAAGGCAGCCACTCAAAAACAAAACCATTTTCAAGACCATATGAAAGAATGTCATAGTTGCTTAACAGAACACTCCAAAATGAGGTAATATCAGTCAAGTTTGCATTTACAAAACTCAGTACGTTTCTTGTTACGATCAAGCTCAAGTTCCAAGTGAGGAGAAAATCCTCATCTGCTCTTTCTTAAGTAACAACATAACAATTATTATAACATCATTATTTTCAGAAAAATGACATAAAAGGTCAAATTGTCTTAGCCTTCATATAAGCTCTCTAAATCTAATCTTTCTTGACCAAGTCAGCTAATAAAAATTAGATGGAAATAAGACTCACAGAAAAAAAGGCAGAAATTCTGAGGAGGAACTAAACCAAAAATTCAGTAATTTCCTAAATAACATCTTCCCTAACAAACACATGGAGATAAACACTTTCTGTTTATCTCTGGAAAAAGGCTCTCAGTTACACATTTCATTGGCAGCTTATCTGATTTTGATTCCATAGCACAAACTCAGAAAGTCTCGTGGGGAAAAGCATTGCATCTTTTATGGATATGGGTATCAATGGGGGCTTTTTATAAAGTTAACATAATTCTGCAGGACAGAATGATGCTTCTCACTGTTCTTCATGTATTCTCAAAGTTCAGCAGCAACAGGCAGCTCATCCAGCATTTGAGAAATACAGAAGACAATATGAAGAAATAATTTATTTTTTTTTCGCAGGATGAAAAATGCTGCAGTGTTCTGTAACATAACGGAAACCCTTACCGTATCTAAAGAAGCAGCAGCACGAAGATCTGGCAGAAAGCCAACTTCAAGAAGGTGCAGAAGAAAATCCTGGTCCTCAATTCCATAGACCCTGTCAAGGAATAAAACCATGGCTGCCTTGTGATCTGGGCAAAACCCCGCAGACATGTCAGGTTCCACCACAGTACCATCTAAAAGGAAGAAATAAGATCTCAATGACAAAGATCATCCTTCACCAGCAGACTAGGCAGTCATGCTACTACTTGTCCGAGGTTTTAAGTCTCTGTTAATATCTAAGCATCTTCCCCACAGGTTTGTTACACAAAGGCAACATATTTGTAGTTAACTGAAAAAGAATGCATGAGGCAAATTCGACCTCAAAGTCCATACATACTATTTTGTTCATGCTTTGTGTGTTAAGGGATTCTTATCGGCTGATATGCTAAAATGCTAAGTACCCAAAACATACTAATTCATCTGCAGAACTACCTACTTCTTAGAAGAAGCAGACAAAAAGTAAAAAATACAACAATTCCACATTAAACACGCAAGGAATAGAGCACTGGTCAGCGTATCTGTAATGTATGACAATGGATTAAGATTGTGCTAAGACGTCCTCTGTATCTGAAAACTTCTGAAATATCTGAAAGTAATTCATTTAAATATTTTTAAATTTTGGTACTTTCATTTTCAAAACCCAATAAACAATTCTTTATCTATGAGCTGTACTCTATGCTACTGAGATAACACCTACAGATCTATTACTATTTGCAATATAAATAAATAATGGTGTAATAGAATCATTTTTATTTCTTCTACTATAACCTATTGGGCATTCCTGTGCTGTAAGTCCCTAGATAATCCATGTTGCAATTATAATGTCCTCTCTCCAGATACCCAAAAAAGATTATGCAATTCTTTTCCTTTTTATATTGATGCTCACATAGCTCCCACTATTGCAATTAATTCCACGTAAGCAGAAAACACAAAGAAATACATTTGCATATGTATGTCACAACCTATAACTTCACCACAGTTGCTGAAGAACAACTCTGGTGTCTTAGTAAGATCTGCTAGAAACAATTGATAGGGTTAGAACAGTAAAAGCTAAAGATTATGGTATCAAGAAAAGAGGTTGTAATTTTAAAAATATTTTAGAAAAATAGAAAGTATGTATTTTTAAATTTCTTCATAAAGTTGTAATAAATTTTCATGATTCAATTTAAATGAATGGGATTTATATCAGTGATTTAAGTATAGACAGAATTATTGCCTATAGCATGCAGAAAAGTTTTTGAAACATGTTTGAAATACTCATGATTTATCTTCTAACTAACATAATAAATAATTTAAATTATATAAAATTTTTAAATACTGAGAGAAATATGAGTATCAATATGTTGTTTAATTACAATACATAAGAATGGGATGGGAGATAAAAAAAAGAGTAGAATAATCACCTTACCTTTAGCTATGGTTGGCATGTGGAAAGGAATACTAATTACTCCCACCAAATCTTCCAGTGGAATCAAAGACCGTAGAATTGATCTGATTCTAATGGCTTCCCCTTTACCAGCATGGATTAGCTAAGGAAAAGACAAATAAAAAAAAAATTAAAAGGTCTTTTTTTTATCTTCTACATGTATTCCTGTTCTGGAAACTTCCTGATCCATAGATAGACATGAATGACTGCTCTCAAAAATCACATTATAATTATCAATGTAAATTTCATGCAATCTGTATTTATCTGCTGTATTTTGGATGCAAATGTGCAAAGTTCAGAAATCTAGATGTTTGGCTATTAAATAAGACTAAGCCCATTTTCGGAATGGAATGTTAGCTAAAGTAGGGGAACAAAGCATTAAAACGTGGCACATGGAAGAGGGAGGAAGGGGGAAGCAAAAGCAGATTTTCAGATTTAAAGAAGCCATTTTTTTCTGTCCTTGCCAAATAACAACACTTTCAGGTATCCCAGTTGTTTTTGTTTTGTTTTTAAAAAAAGGCAGACAGAGAGAAAACAAGACAATTTTTTAATTCAAACAATACAGATATTCATACACTGACCTTACTATATGGATATCTCTCTCCTTTCTCAAGTTATCAAACTCTGCACAAATCTAATACTGATCTATACTAATCTATATGAATTAGGGCACATTTCAGGGTGAAATGCAAAACCATGCATAACTAAGTAGAATTTCTGAAGAACGGGAAGGTATTTTGAATCATAAACAACAAAGATTTTAAAATAATTTCAAGCTCTTAGGAAGTGGTAAGGGCTTCGTTTTTATATTTTAAGTGTCTAATCCTTTGTATATAATGCCTGAAATAGTGACATGTCACTTTTGAGAAGGTTTGTCAATGTGAATGAAGATTATGAGATACTAATGTGTATGTCCAGGGACAACGCTCTATAATATTTACTCTTTTATATGCAATTTAAACAGTCTATTTAAATAAATGTATGAAAAGAGTAAAATATGATTGAAAAAATAAATCACTATCACAATAAATAGGGAAATTTGAGGAGTATAATTGTTGCAGTGGACAAACAAACCATATTCATGACAGAATGTTGCTGAAGACCAACCATAGGGAACAGTAATAAGAAAAGCAACAGAACAATTCCTTTAAAAAGAACAGCTGCTGGTTAGGTTACAGAAACTCCTTGCAAATCAGCAGATGAACTCGCTATAATATATACTGAGATACTATGTAGTCATACCAGTGCTTGAATACCTGATAATGTGTTACTGTGAAAAAGCCAAACAGCAAACCACCGAACAATCAGTAAAACAACTATGCCTTTACTTTCCAATGCATGAAGACATAAAACTTACATGCATTTCAGGGGCACAACGTCCTAAGAGATCAATCAAAGCAGCATAAAAGGTCATAATTGCATTTCCCATGTGAATAGTGTCATCTTCGTGTTCTTCCATTTCACTGTAATTAGTTAAATATTAAAAAAAATTAAATGATTAAAAAAATACAAGAAAGTTTTTACATCAGCAATAAATAAAGGAAATCTGCTTATAGGTGTAACAGCTTACGCATGGTGGGTTCCTGTTAACTAGTAGACTTTTATCAGACTAACAGAATGAAATTTGTCCCTAAAAGATTGTAGTGACATCTGCATTGTTATCATTTATCTGCCCCATTTTGCACCAAGGGACTGATTCTTATCTGACTGACAAAGAACAAACAGAATTCTAAAGAGGATTTAATATTTAGAGAGTGTTACTCAAATCAACAGTGCAAAGGAAGCACTATTTGGCAGAAGACAAATCTCTGCTCTCCATAGAATCCAAAGAAGAATGCAGCTCTTAACTCAGGTGTTGAAACAAACAAGTCATTTCATGACTAAAATTATAAAACAAATAATCAAAAATGACAGCAATGTAAGCCATTCCACTGCACCTACAGGGTTTTACTAGATCCATTACTTGGGGAAGGTCCATCTCTTGTTGGATCTTCTGATATTTGTATCGCTTCCTCCATGGCAGCAAGTAATCCATCGCCTCCTTCTCCTCTTAGAGCTGGACCAAAACACTCAGGTCGACGGATAAGCAGTCTAACTACAACATTAGCATTCTCCTCCACACTCTCTCCTGCCACACAGAACAAATACTAAGATTTAAGTTTATATCAAAAAGACTTCAGAAATATAATCAGAAAAAGGTACACAAAAGTGCAGAAGGTATCCATCAGTAGATACTTTTAACTACAAAACAGTTTAAATATCATGACAAAGTTAAATAGAAGCACATACTCTTTTTTATTGTAATAAAAGCTGTGAAATAAAACATGACTAAATTCAAAATTAAACACAGCCAAAGAACTAACAATGTAATAAAGGATGTTTAAAGCATCACCTAAGCTACTGATTTGTTGTAAAGACTCACAGTCAAGTGAGAGAGTTAATGAGAGGACCAATATAGCTGCTAAACACTGAAACCGGATTATGTATATCTTCATAATAAAATGGGGGTTTGGCTCTATGTCTAGCATGAGTTTTATCATAAGAAGATTTAGGGGACTCGGCTCTACTTCCAAAGGAGATGTTGACATTTCAAAGACTATAGATAGGTCTAAAAAATGGGGCATAGGCTTGTAGGACCCTATATGACTTGTGAAATGGGCATCTAAGTCAATGTGTGCCTCGCACAATTCTACTCTTTCTGCAAATTGTCCTTTAAATTTATGGTAACTTACCAAGTTGGCTTGTATTATTATTATTTCAAATGACAAAATTATTTGGACATTAGAGGAAGTTACAGGATGTATAGGCTTCTACCCTACCATTGCAAAAAACAGCAAAACGAAGAAAATCCAAGTATCGCTCTCCTTCAACTGGATTCCATCCAATGTCTGGGTAGCCTTTACAAATCAACAAAGGACAACTCTGCAATCCACATCCAGCCAAATAGCGAACCACCTAATAGCAAAGTTAAGATGAAAAATATATTAATTGAGAAAAAGAAAGCGAGTGCACTTTCAAAGGGAAGCATCCTCACATGTTGTCTCAGATATGGTGTCCACCTTCTATTACACCTGACAACACTGTATCATATTTTGGGCAAATCAGAAGAGTAGCCTCTTTCTTAGTTCACTTTCCCAGTCCTTTCCTATTTCTCCCATGAACTGTAAGATCTTACTTATCTCGACTCCATTTTTCCTCTCTCTAAATCACTACGTTGCTACCTATATCTCATTTCTCTTGCAACCCTGAGCTGTACAAAATTAGTCAATTTTGGAATATTCCTCAACTACACACTATCCATATTTGAAAACACGTCTTCTAATATAACTCACAGATCTACTCTTTTGTTTTAACCTTTCCTTTTCACTTGCCTTTTTTCTTTTTTCTTTTTAAAAACACAGCAGTAACACACTCTGTAATTTGACCTACAGTCTCAGTAGTTATCAGCTGGCCGACCCGCTTCTAGACTTCAATAACTGAAAGCATAGCCTTCAACCAGTTCAGACAGCTGCTTTTTGCGGACCATTCGTAAGAATGATAAGTCTGTCCTTTTAAACACACATGGTCCATCTTCCTGTTCCAAGAAAGTATCATCTACACTCATATTACTCCTGACAGATGCTTTGCTACAAAGGTTATAGCATCTCCAGAACTGGAGGTCTTCAAGAACAAGTTGGACAATGTATTCCACTGTCTCACTTTCCATTAGAAAGTGGTTTTTAACGTGTATCTTGAATGTGTCTTTCCATTATTAAAGTCGCTTCTCTTATCCACCACTGACATAGTAACCATTATTCTATTCCTTCTTGCAGCAGCAATTTATATATTCTGCACAATTGTCACATGTTCTCTTGAGTTTTTTATTCTTTAGTCTAATTGATCTGTTGTAGTTTAGCCCTGATCGGGACCAGACTATGCAGTCTCTCTCTCACTCCCTCCACTCTCCGAGGGAATAGGGAGAGATAATAGAAGAAAAATGGCTCGAGGTTTGAGACAAGGACACAGAGAGATCCTTAAAGTTACCATTATGGGCAAAACAGACTCGACTTGGGGAAAACTATTCATTTATTATTAAAACCAAAGCAGGATAATGAGAAAGAGAGCACTTCCCCCCACCCCTTCCCGGGCTTAACATTATCTCTACTCACTTCCCCCTCCAAGTAGCACAGGGGGTAAAAGGGAATGGGGATTACGGTCAGTTCATCACACGCCATTTTACGCTGCTGCTTTGTCATCAGGGGAAGAATTCTTCACATTCCTCCCCTGCTCCATCATGCCATCCCTCCCATGGTCTGCAGTCCTTTGTGAAACTGCTTCAGCATGGGCTGTTTTTCCACAGGGTGCAGTCCCTCCAGAACAGCTGCCCCAGTGCAGACCCTCCATGGGCCACAGTCTTCTTCAGGCATCCACCTGCCCTGGTGTGGGGTCCTCCACAGGCTGCAGGTGGATCTCTGCTCCTCTGTGGGCTGCAGCGGGGGAGCCTGCTTCACACCATGGTCTTCACCACAGGCTGCAGGGGAATCTTGTCCAGGAGCCACGTTACTCCTCCCCCTCCTTCTTCACTGACCTTGGTGTCTGCAGCCATTCCTCTCACAAGAAATTCTTCACAATCGGCTCAGGCAGATGCCTCTCAGATTCTCTTCACGTCTCCTTTCCACTTCTTGCAGCCAGACTGGGCCAAGTTGGGCCCAGATGGCTGCCTGGTAGGAGCCCAGAGGGTGAGGGCCACAAGGCCCAGAAGGCTCACGCCTCCTCCTCTTTGCCCCCACTTCAGCTTCTTCACATCTTCTTCCCTTTTTCTTCCTATTTTCACAAGGGAAAAATTCTGCTACCAATTGGCTCAGCCCTGATCAGCAGCAGGTCCACCCTAGGCACGGCTGGGTCCACTGGACAAAGAGGAAACCAATTTCTAGAAGCTTCTTACAGAAGCTGCCACCATAGCTCCCCTCCCACTAAATAAAACTAACACATAATCCCAAATCCTTCAACATTTTCTCAGGTTGGACTCTGCTATTTCCAAAGTAAGAGTTGTCCTTGAGGCAATTCCTCTTGGTTACACCTGTGTATATAATAACCATAAACTCCGTTCAACTATCCAGATCACCAGCAGAAAGAATAAACAATTAGATCCTGATAGTCTTCCTCTGAAATATACCTAGAACTCTCATATAGTTCTTATAAACTTGGATTTTGATTTTGATTACTCTAGGAAACAAGAATCATTCCCTCCCTACAGGGGGAAAAATGCTTTATAAAGAAGCTACCAACCTTCTCCAGATCAGGCTCCCTTAAAGCTAGTGCAAGCTCATTGTTATCCATCACAGAGGCTGCTGCAACATCTAAAGGAGTTGATCCTCGCATAGAAGGAGAGGCTGTTGAAATAAATTTGTTGCAACGCCAACTTAAAAACCAACAAATTCATGTGAAATACATTAACAATTTTTTTAATAGAGTACAACATTTTGTCATCAGATAGCACGTGACTATTAGAATATCTTTTATACCACGCAGCTTATAATAAATCATCATACACTCACATGAAATTTGACATTGATATGAAATCAAAATACAATGCAGATATTCGAGATAGAAACAACTTTTCTTACACATTCCTATTCTCATCGCATACTTTATTTTAAGATCTTATTATTTCCAATCTTACTAATTGACACAACTTTATTTTGATGAAAAGGTAGAGGAGATTTTATATCTAAACCTGACATTTTATCAAATATATCAAAATACAAAATATCCTTATGCTTTAAAATACAAGATTTAACATATAAGATTATATGTTCTTTTAAAAATGGCAGTCATTATAGCATTAGAAAAAGCTATGCGTTTCACATTAACATTCCAAATACATTTGATTCAAGCACTTTCTCTCCAAAAAGATTTTTAGTTTATGCTTCTGTCCTGTACGTATACATTAATAAGGAATTTGTGATCATAAAAAAAATACTATGAAGATTCTAAATTATATATTCTCAGTTACCAGTACTAAATTAAATAAAGGACAAATATATCTCCTCTATAACACTTCAGCCTGGAAAAGAAAGCCTAACATTTTAAGAAAATTTCAAGGTTCATTTCTGGGCATCTATAAATGCACATCCAGGCCAAATGAGCTCTGTATTTCTCCTATTGCCATAGGTGTACACTGAAGAGTCTACAGAAGCAAGTGAAGGGGAACAAGCCTGAGTAGTGAGAAGTAAGCCCTAATGAAATGCTGCCAACACTTATCTGTGATTCTCTTCATCAAAATCATAATTTTGTTCTGTTCCTCAAAACACACAACTAAATGCCGACTCTCTCTTAATGTCCAAGCACATACAAAAAAGCATACACTAAATTCCATGAACTTAATGCTATCATCAAGGTTTTGTTTCGAGTTAGCAATACAGTTAATGAAGATATTTTTGCCCCAGGTAAAGGAGAAATTTCAACATAAACAGAGGGACACAGAAAAACACAGGTGTGTGTGTGTGTGTGTGTATATGTCAGCAGAAAGTTTTAAGATTTTGGGGTTTTTTTAGAATCTCAAAAGTCATACACTTATTACTTACCAAGGCCAACACTGCTGTTTTCCAATAAATAGCTAAGATGATCAAACATAGCTTTTTGATTCTGCCTGCTGATACGGCAAAAATAACACAGAAAACGACAGCAGTTTGCCACCATCTTTGGGAAAGTGATTTCCTAAGAGGCAATAAAAACAGATAGAAGCTCAAACTTAAGACAGGCATAAAACTTGCAAAAGATCATTTATGTAACAGGTTTTTAACACACTAATATTTATGTATTGCATTCATTGCACCTCAGTGAAGTTAACTCTTTAGGTTTCATCCTGGAATCAACAGGGCTTTGTCAGCAAGAAAATAACTCCTTAAGCTCTAAAGATCAAAGTATAAGCTTGAGAAACAAGAACTGAGTTCACCCATAAATTCTAGATTCAAACACAAAAGAACGTGAATGCTTAGATTCACAGAGGAATATTACATCTATTTTTAATTAGTTTCTAAGAAGATCTCCCCTTTATAACTCAGTAAGCATACAATAGGAGTCTTCTGAAAACTTAGTCAACTATTGTGCTAAGGGAAATCAGTACGAGATTATGGACTCAGTACCTCCAGTGACTGCTCAGTGTCTTACAGGATAAAGATTTGAACAGCTACATTCTAAGCTCTCTGTCTTCTAACAGTGAATTGCTTTACCTTGGATTCTCCTCCACCAAGCACATTTACCATCACTTCCATGACAGTTTCATGCATGCCTAAAGCTCTCATGAGATTTGGATGCTGGTAAAATACTTTATTATTCATGATGTCTCTACAGGAAAACAAAATTTAAAAATGGATTAAAATGTTATGGACTAATAGTTTACTTTTTATGTTATTCACAAAGCTGATTCTTCACCACCCAAGCTGAAAAATTATCTCAGGGACTTTTTCAAGTTGAGTCTCAATCTCTCCTAATAATCTATTTTTCCATGCACATTGTGGAAGAACCTGATCTTTCTTTTCCCATATTATAGTTATTGTCCCTCTCACCACTTGATTACATGAGAGGAGGATGCTCTTTATTTTCATTAGAAATTCCATTCCAGATCTAAAAATATTTTCTGACAAGAATATGATCAAAACTGCTATATTAGCTTAAATTTTAAATGCAACTAATTAATATTTTTGACAAAACATTCTTTTCAGAATATTTCAACCTTGAGACACTTGACATTTGCCATCAAAACAAAGAAAAAACAATAGCAGGGGAAAGAGAACATATACCCAGCTATCCTCTAAGCATCAGAAAGAGAAGCTGCATAAATATTAACCTTAGTTCATGAGTTACTGCTCAAAAGAACTCTTCTCTCCTACATATTTCAGCAGAACAGATTTACATACTCGAAAATCAGTCCCCTGAAGGTTATAATGTCAATATTTTATGCAGACATGTTATATCCAATAAAAATGTCTGCTTTAAGAAGTAATTACATTTCTAAAAACTGTAATTAGTCTTGAAATCACACACAACTCATAAATAAATGTGAAAGTTATTAGGTCATGTGAAAAAAGGACTAGCAAGTCACTATAGAAAATATTGTTGAAAACCATTTCAATTCATTGTACATTTTACGGCAATGTTTCTTTTTTTTTTTTCCCCTGACCTAAAAGTTCTGCAATCAGGCATGGCAAATTTCAGCCTTATAAAACATGAGACCTGAAGAGGGCTGTTCCATCACTCTAAAAGCTACAAATTCGCAACTATCAGTCATGCAACAGAACACATGCAGTATGTATGATGCAGGTGGAACTATCAGAGTTTTGGACTCCCAGTAAGTCCTAGAAAGATTAGTTGATCTTTCTCCCCAAAGCCTACAACTGGACTTTGTATCAGAGATGAGAGAGAATAGGCCCTGCCTCCAAAAGCTATCTACAGCACTTCTCCATTCTGCATTAATGCTTCATACTGTGGAAAAAGACCTCCATGGTATCAATCTGCCACATCATTCTAAACTCTCATTTGTCTAGAGCAGCTTTCTTTTACAGAAATACAGTACTGAAAGTCAAAAACGTCACCTCAGGGGCTGGTCGGCAATATTATACTACATTGGAAAGCACATCCACTTTTAGTGTTCTGTTAACTGTGGACTGCATTGTGAAATGCCACACTTCAGAAAAAAAAAAAAATCTTAAAAGCATTTCTGAGGAAACTGCATTTTTAAGAAGAAATGAGTGACACTTCCATTTCTCAGCTGGAAGAAAGGAATATTTGCCACTTGCAGCAAAAAACTTGGCATTTCTAAAGAAGTGCTGGAGTCCAGGTTAGGTTATAACTGTACAGCAAACAACAACATATATCTGTAAATAAATAACACTCCAGTTACTTACCCTAATCCACGAATCATAAGTTTCTCTTCCTCCTTCCCCATCCTGACACTAAGCAAGGAACGTATTTGACCAAGGGATGCCAGAAGACTGATTGTGTCTTCCACAGACACACTATTTATGGTGTAGGTCTTCGGCAGGGCTCGAACCAGGCCACCAATACCATCATATTGGCGATGGAGCAATACAAACATGGCCCTCACTAACTCTGGGTCTTCTATCACTGATTCCTGGGCCCACCGTACCATTGTGTCTGAAATCAACTGCTGAAGAGTAGCTGTGAAGAAAGCATATAAATCACAAAATTACCATTAATAGCTCATCTCTCTATTGGTCGTACCACAGAACCGATTATGTAACACGAATTGGAATGAATCCAATTGTTAAGAAGCACCTTTTTCTTGGTATTTCTTTAGCAGACTATCAAGGGAAAACAAAATCACACAAGAGAAGCAGAAACACCTAAAAATCAAAAGCCTGTATTTAGAATTAAAATACAGAAAATCGATTCTGATAATATTAAAAAATATTAAAACATACAAGATGCTCACAAAGTCACCAGATTTATTTCTACAAACTGCTTTTGAGATTTTTCCAGGAATTCAAGTCTGAGGGTTTTTCTTACATATCATGAAGACTGAAAAAACATACTGGTAGCACAGGTAAATACTGTATTATCTATTTACATGTCTAAGCTCTGTATCTACTCAAAATTTTATAATGTGCAAAACAGAAAAATTTAACTTAGTCCTTTGCCAAAACCAAAGGCCCTTCAAAAGAAATTTAAATGTGGAGATTCCAATCAACTAAATGGCAAATCATCATTTGTATATTTTGAATTCAGTCTCTAATGAAGTAAGAAACCCATATCTGGTATTCTCACTAAAAATCTTTATTAGTTGGGATATATACACATATATATATTTGGGCATGTCCTACGTTAAAACAGACAAGCTACATAATGTCAATTAAGATTTGAAACTACTGTTTAGAAAAATTACTCATGAACTAATAGTCAAGACAAAGTATTTGATAAAGACAACTGAATAATGTTCTTTTTCTCATCTCAGGGAACTTCCATTCATGTTTTCAAGACTTTGCCAGATCAATTCAGGATCGTCTTGAGATATCCAGATAGTTATACACTAGAGAATTTTACCTTCAGTACTTACCGAGCTAAATCAATTTCTTTCCATGTCAAGTAGTTAAAAGTGAAAATTTGACAAGGAAAATTTTATCATCTCTCTTGAAGTTCAATAAACTGCCTAATAAATATCCTGATTTGAAGAAGGTGGCTGACATAGACCAAACATCAAGAACATTTTCGAAGTAGAAATCTATGTGTCAAGACAGTAACATGATTTTGGAGTAAATCAGATGCAATTTCAGGCTAAACTAAAAGAAAACAAAATAAACCAAAACCAAACCCTAAAAGTACTTTAAGAAAGATAACGAAGGGACAGAAGGTTACAGAAAAGAGAATGTTTAACAAAGAAGAGACTTCGTGCTAAGATGTGCTAATACAGGGCAGGGGAAAAAAGACCAATAGTACTGTATTTTATTGTTACTGTCCAAACACTGTACTATAGGTTCCTCCATTGTCAAACAGCATAGCATTTTTTAGAATAAAAACACTTTAAAAGTAAGTAAAAGGATGAAATGTGTTTCAGTTGATATTTCAAAAGGACTGAAATAAATAATAACAGGCAGGGACACAATAGTGAGCTTCCTTTGTTTTTTTGTGAAGTAGTATATGAGCAGGCTGTCATTTGGCTCCTGTTTTGATAACTACAATACTGCATCCCACACACCTGTGGGTCTGTCTGTTATCTTGCTTGCAATGAAGAACCCAAGCAGCCTAGCCATCGCAGTACTGAGTTGTGTGGGTACTTATTTACTCCGAAGGGTTATATGGAATTAGTTTTATACAATACTGTCTTTCTACTAACATGAAAGAGAGAAAAATAGATTTTGTAGAGATTTAAGCTTACTACAAGAAAAAGAATTGGGAAACCATAGGGATTCATCACCACATTCTGCATCGACCTAGCTTCTAATTATCACTGCCTACTAACCAAAATAACAGTTATAAATTGCAAAGCTAGAAGGCACACTTGTAGGAGGACAAAAATATTTCTTATTAAAGAACACTAAGCTAACACTAGTAACTGGCAGCTAAGAAGTCACCTCAATCTAAGTACCCTGGGGAAATCTTTTCATCCCACAGCTTTAGACACTTACATTAAGCAAGCAAGTTAAAAGGCCAGTCTCCCTAGGGATTCTGTGAGGTCAATGATTGAAACTATTTTTTTTTCACCAAAATCAGAACATCTGAACTGTGTGCCCATAAAGTCATACCTGTTGTAGGTAAATGTCCTGTTTATAAAAAACCAGGACATTTCAAAGTGCCACTCACAATAATAAAGGCAAAAAAAAAATATTAAATCAGCATTGACAAGTGAAAAATAAATAAAACTCCATAATCAGTTGACACCATGTGCAGAACTTCAGTGCCATTGGCAACGATTCCTATCAAGGTGGTAAGGCAGAAAGCGTCAGAAAAATGACAGAGCAACAGTAACAGTCAGCAAATCTTGACTTTTAGGTTGAACGGGAAGGCTTCTTTAAGTACAGATTTGCAAATTACAGTCTAATTGCACATTCTTCTTTAATTTGGTAATCTTCATGCAAATACTGATTTGAAGCTGCTGCAGTTGATTTTATGAGCAAATTCGCATAATCAGGACCTTGCTACAACTATTAAGTCTGCACTACAAAAAGCAAGATACATTCTGGAAAATTAAGACTTGAAAAAGGATCAAAGGTGAAGAAGCTAGTAGAAGAAATCTTCCACTGCATCCCATTGGGAAACAAATCTGCCTATGATAAAAATTCCATCTGAGCTTTTTCTGAATCAGAGAGCTACAAGCTTTAAGGCACACAGATGTTGTACTAAAAATACACTTTGTTTTGGCTGAAAACATATGAACAACTTCCTCGCCTGCTTCTTTTGCCATTTGGAATTATGATACAATAAACTGATTTAATGTTGCTTACAGGATGTTTTAGCATCATCATCAACCGGCTTCTCAGCTTGCTTCTTCTTCAGATATGTAACTTTTTCCATAAGGTATAGGAGGCGACCCCTAATGGTTAAATCACTGTTCCCATCCAAGCTTCCATCTTCATCTAGCTCAATTCCTGAAATAAAAAAAATGTACACTAAACAGTAAAAGGATAATTTAAACAATTTACAGACATGTTTTGTATCTTGCATATACAAAGATAATAAAACTGAACTATGTTGTTCTGCTGTGTTAGAACTACAAAAGACTTTGATATGGGATATGCTTAACCAGGAGTTTGGAACAACTATAGATCAGGTATACGTGCAAGACAGGAAACTGTAGATAAGAATCACAAATCTTATTAAGTTACTGTATAAATGGTCTGTTATTATACATAAAAATATAGAGAGTAAATACAGTTCTGTGCTCAGCTGCTCCAGTATGCACGTTTCCATGCTAACACTGACATCTGTGTTTCGGACCTACGTAGCTCAGAAGTGTGGATATGGTTCCTACTGACACAGTATGGTTTAACTGATACTAGTAAAGACTAGGAGATATTTAAGTAAAACATATAATAAAAGGGAAAAAAACTAAAGTTACAGTAAATATACTTTCTAGTGACCAGGCAAAAGAAAATAGCCACCTTCACAATGCAGTGGCTGTTTAATTATATTCCTATAATAAGCTATAAAAAAGTAAAAAATGCATGCGAGGCTTTACAGAATCACAGAACACTTGAGGTTACAACCAGCCTTTAGAAATCATCTAGTCCAGTCTCCCTGCTCAAAGCAGGTTCAACCAGAGCAGGTTGCACAGGACCAAGTCCAGTCAGATTTTTAATATCTCCTGAGGTGGAGACTCCACAACCTCTCTGAGTAACCTGTTCTTGAGTTCCATCACCACTACAGTAAAAATATATTTATTTTTTTTTAAAAAAGTAGAATTTCCTGTATTTCACTTTGTGCCCATTGTCTTTTGTCCTGCTGCTAGGCATCACTGAGGAAAGCCTTCTTTAGTCCCCCTGTCTAACAGGTATTTATATGCATTGATACAATTCCCCCATGAGCTTTCTCTTCATGTTAAACCCCAGCCCTCTCAATTTCTCCTTGAACAAAAGATGCTCCAAGAATTTAATAATCCTTGATGGCCCCTCCCTGGACTCACTCCAGTGCGTCCACGTCTCTCTCATACTTGGGAGCCCAGCTGTTGGCTTTCTTTGCCTCAAGGGCCCATTGCTGCTAATGCTCACCTTGCTGTCTACTAGGAACCCTAGGTTCTTTTCTGCAAAGCTATTTCCCAGCTACTTTCTAGTTTGGTCCTTAGTCTGTCCTTGTTGCATGGGGTTATTCCTCTCCAGGGGCAGGACTTTGCACTTCCCATTGCTGAACTTCATGGGATTCCCATCGGCTCATTTCTCTCATGTTTTCAACTTTATTCACTCATGCATATATTGTAAAGGAATTAAAAATCTTGACCTATACCTATTACTCACACTAATATAAGTTCAAAGTGAAAACGTCATTCAATTATTTTTTAAGGGTTTTTCAGTTTGCAGTGTAAGTTCTAAAGTTAAGGGGCTTGTGGAAAGTTCTTTAGCAGTCTTGTATTTTATAGGATGTTTCTTCTGACATTACATCATTCTTCTCAATTTACTGCACCTAGTTTTAATTGTCTGATTTTTTGCATTAAGTACAGTTTAATTTCCATTAAAAGTTGTTCTGTTACATTTTGTCTAAAGCGAATAACTTATGCTAGACTAAACAAGGGTCATCAGTAACTTCATATTTTACACTAAATCATATTATAAAATGGTTTGGATGGCAGTCTCTTAAACCCAACTAATTAACAGTAAAGACACTGAAACAACTTATCAATTAGAACACAAAGATGCTCTGAAATTACTCAAATGAAATGTATGTTTTTCCACAGTTATGCCGTTCCCTGAGCTCTAGTTCTACTTTTCTGATTTGCAAACTGTCAATATAATTGTCTCTGAACCCTTTCACAAGATATGAATCCCCAAATGGTAGCCAGCTAATCAACCAAACATAGGACTCAGGATGTGTAATTATTTTACCTACTTTGCAATAGCCATATTTTGAACACACAGAGTAATTAATTCTGCTCTACCGTAATGCATCCTCTGACCCAGAGAATTAATTTTCTACTCATGGATTATGCAAATTACTATTTCCCCATAAATAAAACAAAAATAATGACAAAACTAGACCAAGTAATTTAAACAGAGATAAATGATGGTAAAAGACTAAAGAAAAATGGAAGAATCAAAGAGAAGAATAAAGTCTCTTTCTCCTTTCAAATGTTATTTCCAAATTCTTTATTTCACCTTTGAATTTTCCTTGTTTTTCTTTTTTTTTTTAATTTTTCACTTAAAATAAAAGTATTTCATTTGAACTGTCATAATTCACCTTCATCAAGTTTGTGGATGATACAAACTGAAGGGAGCAGAAAACACACTAAAGGACAGGAAGCTCAACTCTGTTGGAATAGTCTGACAGGATACAAGGGCACATGCAAAGTTTTGCAATGCAGACAGGACAACTCCATGTGACAATACAGGCTGCATATAAACTGGCTACAAAAATATCTTGACAAAAAGAACTTTGGGGACCCTGTTGGACAGCAAGCTAGACACCAGTCAGCAGTGCACTCAGCAAGGACAGCTAAAAATATCCTGTATTAGTAGAAACATAATCACTAGCTCAAGGCAAGTGATTATTCCCCAGTTCTCAACGCTCATGAGATAACATCTGGAATACTACATTCAATTTTGGGTTCCCCAATAAACACTGAAAAGTTGGAGTACCCAGCAATGGCCCATCCAGATGACTGGTGGCTAGACTGCTTGTCCTAAAAGGAGAGGAAGACGGAACTTAGTTTGTCAATCTGCAGACTAGAAGCTTTATGGTGGCTGTAATAGAAGTCCACCAAAACGTACAAGGAAGTTAGCAAGAAAATGCAGTCATGCTCTTTTCTGAGGTGAACAAAATGCAATTGTTGAACTAAAACAGGCTGAAAAATAAAGAAGAAAAATCACCATTAGGACACTCAAGCCTGCGACACATTGCCCAAAGACATTGTGGAATTTCTGTGCTTAGAAGCTTTCAAGACCCAAGTGCAAAAATCACTGAGCAATGAAGTCTGAATTCAGTGTTGACTCTACTCTGAGTAGGAGGTTGCATTAAAGACTTTCAGTGATATTTGATACCTTAATACATCTGTGATTATTTTGGTAACAGAAATATCTTTGAGATGGACAAAATTGTCTTGTGATACACAAGGTTATCATTAGCTTCTTCTAGCTAATGGGAGATGATGTGAAAGTTCAGCTGCTTGTCTGCTCACTCTGTCTGTGAAGTGTCTATTTTAGCTATTCTTTTAAAATATTGTACTGAAGTAAAATGAAGGGATGAGTATCCTCCAAACAAGACAACAAAGTCCTCAACGCAAAATGTAAGTAAGCATGCATTCCCAGCAAAACTGCTCTGTAACTGAATTTGCAGTATTCATGGATATGAGACTGATATTTAAAATATACATTTTGGTGCTTCATTTTTATATTGGTATTTTTGTATTTAAATTGTTACTACATTTCACTTTTTAATACGACATAGAATTTATTGGTTTTTTAATAACTAAAGAAATCAAAACCACAGAAATTTAACTGGTCCTTTTGATGATTAGTCTATTTCAATAGATAATAAACTAATATTATGCCACTAATATTATGTTACACTGTGGTTTAACATGGCCATGGTCACCTTGATACAGCAAAGATTACCTATACAAACCTGTGCAAGGGTGCGGGAATACAGAATCCTTTGAATAATGTGAGCAATAGCATTATCCAATACATTAAGCCCAAAGAAATTCCCACAGAGTTGTATGGGTGAAAAAAAGCCTCTTTTTCCTCATGAAGTTAAACATATCGCATTCCCTTCTAGTTTGACCAGATATGACAATAAGAACATTTCCTCAGTTTTGACTACAAGTTGGGTGGCTTTATTTGATAGTATTTGTAATCAATATAGTGTAATCTATAGACCACATAGTTGGTGATTCTTATGTAAAGGTATTTAGAAAAATTGTTTCTAAAGCTAATATAATTTAAAAAGTAAAAATACTCAGTAACAAGACTTACCGCAGTGTGTCATTAGGTCTTCATGGAAATCCAAGAGTTGATCCTGAATTTCTTCAGGGCAAGGACAATCATTTTTATCATCTTTAAAGTTCAACAGCATGTTAATCTTAAAGAGTAGAAAGGAAAAGCAAATTAAATTGAACTCCAAAGGAAGAACTTTTAAATCAAACAGAACTCTGCCATACATAGAGCACAATAAAAAATAAATTGTCCATTGTAAGCTGTACCTGCTCCTGAGGTGGTGATCGAAATTCTTTTGTTTTTCTAGCTGTTAGAGCAGCAGACATGTTCAAGGCTTGCATCACTTCATTGTACCGGAAGCGCTGGTTCTCTTGAAGCTTGGCCACAAAATCATCTGAAAATGCTACAATGGCTTCTATTCGGTGTCGTACTTGGCAATCACACAGGTACTGAAGCAGATGACACATCTGAGAAAACAGTATCACAAGATAAAACAGTTGGCAAGCTACGAAATCTTCTGTATATTATGCAAACAAGGATGGATTCCTTACAGAAGCAGTTACTATCAAATAAAGTGATCAAAATCTTTAATGCTGTCATTTACTACATGTGAAGTAATCGTACACCAGGACTATCTGGCATCTGCAAGAGATTTATGTGCCTCAGGCATATAAAATGTAAGACTTTAATAAAAGTTATAAGAGAATGGATTTACTCCTTGCTTCTAGGGAATTTCTATTCTGTCTGCATCCATAAAAATGAAGAATTCCTTGTGAATGTCATTGAGAACGTAATTCTATTTTATGAAATAACAGTTGTTTGATCTATGATTAATAAGTTTATATTATCAGGAAGATACTAAATCTTGTTCCCTGTAAGGAAATTACTTCCCTATTTAACTAATATATAAATGTTGTACTCCTTGACAGATAAATTACCAAGTGAAGAAAAAAGGATCAGTGAAGAAATGAGAACCACCACTATCAAAGCAGTATTGTTACCTGTAATTTAACAGGTTCTGGAAGTTTCATCTGAAGGAGTCCTTCCTTTGGCACATGCTCCCCTCTGGTTTCTTCCTCTCCTTCTTCTGACTTAAGCTCATCTGAACTCAGCTCCTTCTCTGAAAAATCAAGTTCATCCTCCTGGCTCATTGCTTCTTTGAAAACGCGGGGCTCAATCAACTGCAAGATGTGTTTCAGATCCTCATTGTGGAAGATTCCCATAATTAGTAGGGTATAAAAAAGCTTGATGAGAGGGACAAACAGAAATTCTGTAGAACCTCCAACTGGATCTCTGACATGAAGGCTGCCCTCCTGAACAGCTTCAGTCAGCATCTCCATGGTTTTAGCCTTTAAGATTTCCAGAGGGAATTCAGGACTGAACTGAAAGCATTCACTGCTAATGCTTACAAAACTTGGAGATGAGAACTGCATTCTCGGCCTTAATGAAGTGCTAAGTCCAATACCAGGGAGGCCATGTTTTTTGTTTTCATCAGGAAACAAAGTAATACTCTTGGTCTCATCTGTCATTGGAACTATAAATTCATTATTCATCATTAATCTGGCAGTTGCATAAGTATTGAGATGGATGTCAATGAGTAAGTCATAATATCCTGCACGTAATAATCCTGGCATATATTTATTCTCAATAGCATACAGGAGCTGAGATTCATCCACGTGGCTACACATTGCATGGGCCACTCGGTTGTTGCCTAAAGCACAAACAGCTGAATATAATCGCAGGGTATGGTAGTGAAATTTCAGCAGTTCTTCCTGTTCTGTCAGCTCTAAAATATCAATTGTTCTGCAGGGAAAAAAAAACCAATACAGTAAATTCCATATCAGTGCAAAAACTTACTTAAGTTAGGAATTCAAAACTCTCCCTAAGGATAACATTGGCACAAGGTCAGTTCTAGGGATGGACTTTTTCCATGTTTCAGCTCTCACGTGAGAAACACCGTCAACCTAAGAATCAAGGACTGAGAACAAAGTTCAATCAGGAATTTACTCAAGCCGTCCTAACGTACAACTTCAATTACTTCAATATGGAAAGACCAAAACTATTTACTTAATACGGAATACTCTTCATATTACAAACAAGAACTTGGATAACTGAAAATGAAAGTTTTAAAACTAGTATAGGTTGAGATATTTTTATCATTTATTGGTTTTAGCTCTGGGGTTGCAAAATGGCACCAGACTAACCAGTTCATTTGCAGAGGGATTGGGGGTGAGGCTGTTTGGTTAGAATTCTTACCTAAATTTTTAGTGATTTTATTTTAAGTTTTGGCACTGGCAAAATGCTGAGACATTTGAATAACAAGGAAATCACAGAATTACATTTTTTCAGTTGTTTAAACTAAATTTAGGAAAATTAAAGTAACAGAATAATTGAATTGGTCACAAATCTTAAAAAAAAAAATCTCTGCAAAAACAGATCTTTGCCTATCCTGTAGATCATCTTCAATAACTTATAAACAGAGTTCCTTTCATTTTCATTCAGAATCTATATATACTATGAAAGAGCTTGGAGAGAAACTAGGAGAGTCTGGAAACACAACAAAAGAGGTAGATTTTAAAACATTGAAAATTAATTTTTAACATTAGCTAAATCAAAATACACAGTCTTTATTTACATGTGTTATAAATACAGAGAATACCTTGGGCTTTTCATACAGGAATTTCATTACATGTCTAGCTTCATAATACAAATCTAGCTCTGATATACTTTAACACACAAACATCAACCTGTTTTCTTCGGGAATATGAAGGGCCATGAACTGCAAAGGATTCAGGCACTGTATCATCCAGCCTTGACGTTCACTGATTCGAGAGACATCAACCTTCAAGAAGTGGTTTGGCACTCTGCTCCAAAGCACATGAGTCAGAAATTGGACATGGAGACGTGGAGGACACTGAGAGACGGGGTTTTTATGTTCACTTTTGAATAACCCAGCAGATAAAGGCATTACATTCTGGAAAATTCCAACAGAAGAAACAGTTTCGTCATCTTTACCAAACAATGAATACATGATATTTTTCAAGAAATACATTCAACATATAGTACAGTAAGGTACAGTGCAACAGGAAATTAACATTTTCAGTAGTTTGTAAAACCAGCTGGGAGTTGTTGGCAGATTAATAGTAAGAGCATTGTCCACAACAGTTTTTAAAATAGTTAAATTTTAAATAGGAAGTGTGGTCACTTCCTTGGACCAGAGATCTGAACTCCACTCTTCTGCCTCTTCTGAATTCTTAGACATCCATGCATCCAAAGCAAAGAAGTAAATTTCAGTTCAGTTTTCTTAAGTGTACTGTTCAAACATACTTCAAAACTATTTTAAAACCCTAACCTAATCTGCAGATACACCAGTCATCCGTGCTCTTTTTGTATAATAAGAGATTTATCTTACTGACACCAACAATTTTGTTTCACCATGAAGGATGAGATGCAGAAAGTGCAATAGGACTTTGCAATATCCTCTGCAATTCTAATCAGTTACAACCCTTCTCATCCAACATACTGTATTTTAAATACACAAAGTATTTAAAACTTAGATAAGAATAAAAATGGCAATAGTGCAAATACTTGGAATCATAAAAACATGTCAAATCCCAAGAACACATTGCAGGCAACAAAAGGACAAAAAAAAAATTATTTGATCTGATATATTAGTCCTAAACCTGCACAAAATCAAGTATTATTTACCTTTATTCTTCCCAATTCAAACTGGAAAACATTGGGGCTTGTAGCTTGGGCAAATACAGCAGGAAATAACTTTGTACTTGGTTCAACCTAAATCGAAGATGCACAAATATATAACCACTTAAGACAGTGAAACAATATTACATATTTTAAAAAACTCTAGTATCTGTATTGATAGTCAATAAGTGTGAGTCTTTGAATAAAACCCAAAAAAATCCAAACAGGAGGGAAAAATCACTGTTGTAACAGTGACAAATACTTTTTCTTCCAATCTCGTACAAAGGTTTCTAATAAGATGCAGTCTGAGGATTCCATTTTCCCCCTTCCCACTGGAAGACATAATCAAAAAATACTCACTTGATAGTACGTGCCTAGTTCCTTGCCGTTAGCTGTGAAGGTCAACAGGCCACTAGCAGCATCAACCAAGCAACCGATCTCCAGACCATTATTATTGCGTCCTTGTCCAGGGCTCATGCTCTCTCCTGCGCACACCATATAGCAGTTGCTGCGTTTTATACTGAATGTCAAAAGACAAATTTATTTATCGATGGTGTGTAAACTTCATATAGTGGACTAAGAACAACTTTGCATGGCTCCAACCAACAGGGCCTTGTGGATGAAAACAGCGGATCCCACCATAACCAGTGCCAAAATTCAATGAAACCTAGACTTCATAATTGAAAAAATAAAAACTGGAGATGACAAAATACGAACCAGCTCAAATTTTTTGTAAAATTCCAAGAGATGAAACTGACTTTGCAAGTTAATGTTTTAAATCATTTAATGTTAAGCATAACACAAAGTTTCTAGTATGGATCACAAGCTGAAGTGCTGAGAGGAGCTACTGCACTAATTTGGGCCAGCTCAAAACCAAAAAGTTCCAAAAATACTACAAGGTATTCAAAAATACTACAAGGTTCAGAAGTCAATATTTACAGGATCATGGTCTGAAACTACACAGAAAAGCTGCACTATTTTACTTTCCAGTGCCCATTGATTTAATCAGGTCATTACTCCACTGTTTCTTCACAAGCAAGAGGAGAGAGCAAGTAAAGTTACACTTTTTCCTATTATCTTTTTTTTTTCCTCCCCATCAACCCAATTACATTGAATGGGGTGGATTTACAGTTTATAAATTGTTAGTTGCTTTTAGGGGTATAAAATATATATATCTTTTAAAGTCTTTTAAAGAAATTTTAACCAACCTTTCATGAACCTTCCCTTTTTCATCTCCCAGTGTAACTGTGACAGTACGCACTCTGTCCAAGTCAAAGCTTGTGTCATACTGGTGAAAGTCAGATGTAATCCAGCCCACCCAGACATTAGCAGGTTCTTGACCAGGAAATATTCTCACTGAATAATAGTACTGTCAATAAAAAAAAACAATAATATCAATAAATGTTAGTATTTGGTTTCCAGTGCATCAGTTTGATTCAGAATTAATTGCTCTAAAATCTGAAAATATGTCATCTCTTCAAAAGTAGCATAGGCTTGTTCAAGTGCAATTCATAAGAAAAGTAACAAAATAATATAAACACAAATCAAAATACAGCCAACAAAATATGTATGTTAAAAATTGGAAAAGATTAAAGATGTGGCTTATATACTTGTATTGTAGGCTTCTGCATCATAGTATTGTAGGCTATTTCTGTACTGCAGCTACAAATTTATGCTGCAGGTGCCTCAGTTTCTAGTATCTAATATCTTTTAGAAAGAGAAAAGCACATCCAAAAGAGCAGAATACATCCAAAAGAAATGTATTTTTTCCATTGAACTTTGAAGAGTGAGCGTTTATGGAGCTGATCTTGTCAGAGAAAGACAAAACCCACACAAAACTTTCACTGGAGATTCCATGAAATAAATGCTGAGTAAAATTAGTATAGAAGTTTTCAAATGGTCCTATGGACCTATTAGTTTAATGCACTTTTTCCTATTTATTCCATTATTCTAGAACTATTTTTTCTTCCTCTTTTACGTTTGGTGTTATCAATAGTAGTTTAAAAAAATCGATCAAATTAATTGATGGAAATTGTTTTAGACTGACAATCAAGTCAAAACAAAAGGAACACAGTGGTCTCAACTTTGGTATTACAGGATTATCTGTGATTTAAATTAAAAATTTTGCCTAAAAATTACACTGTTTCTGAAATACTCACAAGCAAAACCCTGTAATTATTTAAAAAAAAAAAAAAAAAAAAAAAAATAA